>CATIWR010220708.1:0-11430 GCA_949677035.1 Omphalea diandra
TATATATATAAGAATAATAGAGTGAAAGTTGACATTAGAATTCAAAGAGGTTTGAAAATATATATATATATAAGAATAATAGAGTGAAAGTTGACATTAGAATTCAAAGAGGTTTGAAAATATTATTCCCTATGTTCTCACCTCTAGTATCTCCACCATAGTATTTCAACTACCTTTACCTTTTAAAAATTAAAATAGAACCTATAATTTTGATGGTTAAGGATGACCTTTATACTATTTTTTTAATAAGCTAGATGGAGAAACCTAATTGGTATTTTTTTTCAAGTTTAACACCAACCTAAACAAGATATTTTTTGAGTACTACCTTGAGTTTTTTCCAATTTATTCAAGGTATAAGTTAAACTGTTTACAAACCTAATTTTATATAAATAATTCTCAAATTAATCCTTGGTGATTCTCACATAAGATATACAAAGAATATTTAAAAAAGACCACTCATAGTCACTCACCCTAACTCTTTACAAGTATGAAATCTAATATGTGAACAAAAAAATAGAGAAAAAGATTTGAAGTCTTGAATACTTGATGAAGCTTGTTCTAGCACTAGTGATATATCAAACAACCTTTCATAGGTCGTATTATATTTCATTTTACAATCCCAAGTCTATTTAAATAGTTGAAAAATACCTAAAATGTAAAACTAGTTATTACTAGGCAAACTATACATTACATGGTTGAATGGGTCATTTCACTTATGGTAGTCTAATCAAGTATTTTAGATGAAAATGTTCATTTATGTTCATATTGAATGGACCTGTTCAAGTAGTGCATATATCAGTTTTTTCGATGGCTGTTCAATGTAGAATAGGACCATTTTATAGTATCCCCTGCATGACTCTTCTCACTCAAATAGCTATAATTTTTTCTGTATTGAACTCTAAATTGAAATTTTTTTTTTTTAAAACTAGACTCGAATAGCTTTCTATCCATATAAGGTTCACATCTTACTATTTGTAAATCTATTTGTGGAGAATTTGGAAATTGAAGTATTTGTATAAGAGCTTTAGGTTTAGTATGATATTTCTTTACTTAAATGTCTATATATATCTATATAAAATTTGAATTTGAACAAAGATGATTTTTTTAAAACTAAACATTTTCAGTTTTCCAACAATATATAATAAGTCTTCAAAGAATTTTAGAATTATTCTATACATCAATTCAAAAATATTTTATACATCAATTCAAAGTGCACTCTTCTACGAACATAGTCAACTTAGTTTCTTCTAAAGATGTTCCATACATTTCTTACTTGCATAGGGTTAATCATCTCATTGCAATGGTTGTGTGCTTAATTTAAACAAGTTGTTCTATCTTTTAAATAGGGCTCATCTTTGCTTAAACAACTTTAGTAAAGTGTGATGCAAGCATGGATGGCAAGCCCAAAAGATCAACTTCAAATCCAAGACCCAATAACAAGAGGATGGCTTAAGAGGTTTAAAGAGGCAATTGGAGCTTTCATACAAAGCAATATTTTGAAAATCGGATCAGACTGATCGGTCAAACTAGTAAAATAAAAAAATGGACCAATGATCAGTTTGATTAGGTTTGATTTGGTTTTCAAGGTGATTTTCATATTTTTAAGTATTATAAATATATTTATATATTTACAATTTTTTTTATTTTTAAAATTATTTTAATAATATTTTTGAAATTATTTCTTATTAGACCAATTGAATTGAATTGAATTGATCAACCCATAAACCAATCAGCTAACTAGTTCATTGACCGGTCTAATTTTAAAAACATTGATGAAAAGGGAAATAACGCTTGGATTGGCCCAAGAAAGCAAGGATATGCATGAGGCCCAATATGGACAAACTTGTAATTTGGACTATTTAAAGGGTGCAATTAGTGAGTCATTAACAAGCCCAAATCTGGCTTCTATCAACTTGATTTAGTTTGCATACACTTTTTCTAGGCTTCATTAAACAAGCCCAACAAAAAATGGAAGCAATGTTAACAATTCCACAATTTCAGGACAAGACTTGTCAAAACAAGACAAATTAACCCATGGTTGAATATTAGCTATCTTTTTTGGGGTTTTAAGTTTTCTAATTCTAATTAGGAAATTGATTCTCATAAGGCTATGTAAAGCCTCTCCATTAAAACAAAGGAGCATCGTTAAATAAAAATTATTTTCTTAGCATATTGCTTATAAGATTGATTTCTCTTTTTGTGTTCTTGAAAAGACTTGATGAGATTGTTGAGTGAAGGCATAAAAATAATTTCACAAATTAGTTAATTTTAGGCTTAAATTGGCTTAAGTCAATTTACATTTTGAATTGACAAAACTTTGATTCTTTATAACTTAGGTTGCTAAAAACAAGTTTTCTAAAGATCTAGTTGAGATTTGAAGATCAATTCTTTGCTTGATTCTTGATAGATTTTAAGATGTATTAAATTGAATATGAGTTAAAGACAATTTAATCTTATTCATATCATTTGGTATCGGAGCTAAGACTTCAAAAATCAAGTAGATGTCATTTATTTTCATTGTTCTTTATGTTTGTTGCAGTCAATTCATGTCCTTCTCTTTAGACTGAAATTTAGTTTGTTCTTTTTCCCCATAGTTCAATTATATTTTCTTCACTTTTCCCTCATTAAATTAGTTTGTTCTATCACATTTAATCATTCTTTTGCCTTTGATTTCAATTCTGGTCCATTTACATTAAGAAAATCACAAAAAAAAAAAAAACTCAATTTGTGATTTTACATTCAAATTTCTTTGAATTTGTTTATCCAATTAGTTTTTCTTTGTGCCTTACTCATCCTTTTATGTTTATTATGTCTCTAAGGCTAAGATCCATCCATCAAAACAAAAAAGGAAAGTCAAAATTATGAATTGCTTCATTCTTCCTCCATTGGGCTTTTAAGTTGTTTCTTGCATTGTTCTAAGTTATTCTTTGAAATTTTGTTTTCAATTATGTTTTAGCTTTAAAAGTTTAAAAAAAAGAAAAAAAGAGAAAAAAAATCAAAAGAAAGAAAAGAAAGAAGCTAAAGAATTATGTTGAACTTGTTGCAACTTTAAGGAGCTAATTTTAAAACTCTCAATTACTATTTAGCCTAGACACTAAAATTTCATTAATTTTAAGTTCAAAATAAATTTTTGCTGCACTTAATTCCTTCTTCTTCTTCAATTTGTGAATTAGTCTTAAATAGTGCTAAACTTGATTTCTTTGCAACCATTTAGTGTTATTTCAATTCCTTTATTCTTTAAAGTCCTTTTACATTTAGTTTTTGCTTGTTTGTGATTTAATTAAGCTTAATTCAACAAATAAGTAAGTTTAGTCCTCAAAGAACTTAAATAAAATGAACTTAAGACGTCAAAGGCAAGAAATGTGAGCTCATAAGAGGACAAAAGCCTATTTTGAGTTAAACATGAGTGTGAATGCCATCAATTGAGTGTAAACACATGAACAAGTGTCCTGTGAGGTTCTTTTATTATTTACTAACCATGGTAGATCCTAAAGATGGTTCTGAATGGAAGTTATTAATGAAAGTTATACATGATTGTGATGTCCCATTTACTAATCATTCCTAAAGTAAGTGCATTAACTCATTCATAAGACATGGAATACTAAAGTGACACTACATCATTAAAATTTTCTCTCATATGATCATTGTCATTAAAAGACTTTCCTTCAATTATTTTGAACACTATGTATCTTGTATCATAATATAGCAACTATTTACAACAAAAAATACATGGCTAAACAACCCAAAATACTAATAGACTGCATATAGGTTTAACCTCTTTCAAATTGCTAGACAACAACTTCAAAATACAAATTAAATGCAATTTTTAGTCTACTCTTCTTGAAAGAAAAATTTAATACAAAGGAGTGAGCTTGCAAACCTAGTAAGTAAATACATAATGATACTTCAATCACAAATAGCATAATAAGTATTTAAATATAAATAACTCATCATCACATCCATGCCTGAAATAGAGAGTTATTACTCTTTAATACTACACAGGCTATCAAATGTTATTGCCATATAGGTTACAAGATATCATTGTCACATATGTTATCAAATGTTGTTGCCACACAGGTTATAGATACCATTGCCACATAAACTATCAAATGTTGTTACCCTTCAAGCTGTAGATATCATTGCGACCCAAGCTATCAAATGTTATTTCCACACATGCTATCATATATTGTTGTCATATAAGTTATAGATATCATTGCCATACAGGTAATCAAATGTTGTTGCCATACAGGCTATAGAGATTGTTACCACATAGGCCATCAAATGTTATTGTCACACAGGCTATAGATATCATTGCCACACATGTATCAAATGTTATTGCTTGCTTAACAACATTAAGTATTAGTCTTTCAACAAATCACTTATAAATCCAACAATATAATGACTAATAACAACACCCGTAAACCTTGGCAAATCATATTACAACATACTTTCATTCTTAATTCATAATTCATCAATATCTCTTGAAAATCCTATTTCAATACACCAAATCAATCCATGATGATAAAGTGAGATTGTCATCTTATTTTGCATATATACTTTAGTAAAATATCATGACCTTGGTAAACTGTTTCTATAATTACTTTTCCCTCACAAATCCAAATGACTTGATTATGTTTTCAATTAAACTTGACATATATGAGTACAACATATCCAAAATTCAATCCAAAATATATCCTACATAATTTATGGTCAGATTTATAAATTTGTTCTGTTTTATGTGCAATTATACACTAAACAGTCCCATAAACTTAGCCATATCTCAAAACATAGAAGTCTAATTGAAAAATGATTTATATACAATTAGTTAACATATAAATGAACATTTTTCATGTTTCACACATGCTTCAATTCAGCTTCAAAGGTCCTTAAATGAAATGATCAATCTCAAACTTTTCAAGAATGAGCAAGTTTAGGATCAACCCCAATCAAGGAATCATATCTCTTAGCACATAAAAGTTCAAGAAAAACTGCTTTAAAAGAATTTAGATAAGATATAAGGCTACAATTTTTCATATTTTTCACTTTACCTAATTCCCATTCGAATCCCACGAAATTATTGGAAAATAGAACTATAGTTGAGCAGGTTTCAACAACAACCAATCATAATCAAGGGGCCATATCTCTTCACACACAACTTATTTAGAAAAATTGTTTTACAAGCATTTATATGAGGCATAAAAATAAAACTTTCATGTTTTGAACTTTGCCTAATTCATTTTCTAAGGTTATAAAATTATGGGTACAACAGTTTGCCCTGCAAATAGAATTAATGTAATTAAACTCATATTCACTATCAATAAATTTTCCACATGAATCTTAACTATAACTACTTTATAACTCATGCTATTTGCTCATGATTAACATGCCATGAAGGATAAATTTCATGGGAGAACAAATATGAAATCACATACCTTTCACTAAAGCTAGAAAACCTTAAAATTCTTCCTAACTAACTTAGTTTTTCTTCCTTTCCTTTTTCTTCTTCTCATTTCTTTCTTTCTTAACACTTTTTCTTTCTTAACACTTTTCCTTCTACTGAACCTCCTCACATTTTTGCCTCTCTAATATGCACTTAAAGGAAGAAAAGTTCCATTTGTATACCTACCTTAACAAGATAAAATCATGGTGGCTTGTTCCTATTGGTTGGAAGCTCAATTTTCCTCTTTTAATCCCTCTTCTTCAGTCCTTCATCACCTCTATCCATCTACTAATCCCTATATCCTCCTTACTTTTAATAAGTTCCAAAACACCATTATTTAAAATACTATAACATGCACACAACATAGACAATATGCCATGCCATTATACGAACATCATATTCATATTCAAATGCCTCAAATGCAATAATGTAAGTGTTATTGTCATGCTTATGCCATATGATGCATATATTCAAATATAACATAGTCAACATGCATATGAATTGGATTAACGATTTACAATTCTCCCTCTCTTCTAAAAATTTCATCCTTTAAATTTTACTTACTAGTTAGTATTGCAGAATAGATAGGGATATTGTCATCTCATATGTTCCTCTACTTCCCAGGTGGTCGCCTTAAGTGAATGATGGCTCCATACCACTTTAACCATGGGTATCACTCTATTCCTTAATTTTTTCAATTGCTGATAAAAAATTTCAATTGTTTTTTCGTGATAAGTCATATCATCAGACAATTCAATCTCTAGCTTTGATAATATATTGCTAAGATCATACCGATAACTTTAGAGCATAAAAACATGGAACACATCATGTATATGAGATAATTCTATTAGTAATGCCAACTCATATACTAAAGGCCCAATTCTCTCTATGACCTCATATGGCCCAATGTACCTTAGACTCAACTATCCCTATTTACTGAACCTAATAATGCATTTCCATAGTGAAACCTTCAAAAATATTTTATCTCGAGCCTGATATTCTATTTCTCATCTATATCTATTAATATACCCTTTTTGCCTTTCTTGAGTAGTTCATAAACATCTCCTGATTACTTGAATTTTGCCTAATATATCCTATACCATCTTGGGACCCTCTAACTATCTCATCCCTTCAACATCCTAACAAATTGGACTTCTGCATATCCTACCATATAAAGCTTCATATGGTGTCATACAAATACTAGAGTGATAGCTATATGCAAACTCTATTAATGGCAAATGATCATCCCAATTGCCTTTGAATTCTAACACACAAGCTCGCATCATATCCTTTAATGTTTGAATAGTCATCTCTGATTTACCATCAGTCTGTGGATGAAAAGCAGTGTTAAAATTCAAACGAGTACCCAAGGCTGTTTGTAAGCTATTCCAAAAATCATAAGTGAGTCGAGGATCTCTATCTGACAACAATAGAAACAGGAATGTCATGTAATCTCACAATCTCAACAATATATATTTTAGCCAGTCTATGGAGTGAAGTGAGCAGATTTTGTGAGTCTATCCATAATAACCCAAACACCAGTATGCCTTTTCTATGTTTGAGGTAAACTGATAATAAAATTCATTGAAATTTTCTCCCATTTCCATACAAGAATAAATAATGGATGCAACTTACCTGCCAGTGCCTAATGTTCTGCCTTGATCTGTTCATAAGTTAAACATCTTGATATAAACTTAGCTATATCTTTCTTCATTATTGACCACCAAAAATGTGACTACAGGTTTTATACATGCTTGTACTTCCAAGGTGCATAGTATATCATGCATTGTGTACTTTTTGCATAATCTCTGATCTTAAACCATCAACATCCGGTACATAAACTAGACTACGTTTCACTATCACCCCATCATTTTTAATCAAAAAATTAGTCTTCTAACCTTCCTATATCTTCAATAAAAATTTCTGCAAATATGGATCCTTCCTCTGAACTTCTCTAATTTATCATCTATCATAGGCTTTAACTAAAGTGTAGCCACTAAAGCTGTTACATTATTAATCTCAAATTTTACATTTAAAGCATGAAGATTAACTAAAGATGTAAAATTATAACCAACTATACTAGCAACAACATTTGAGGCTTTTCAGCTTAAATAACTAGCAACAACATTAGCCTTACCTAAATGGAAATCAATACTGCTATAAGAGTCCTTTAACAATTCTATCCATCTTTTCTACCTTAGGTTTAATTCTCTCTGATACGAACAAGGTTGGATTGATCCTTACTCGTATGTTAAAGGATAGTTGCCCAAAATCTATCAAACTAAGTATTGGAGTTTTGATCTTCAAATCCTAACTAGACCTCTAGAAAACTTGTTTCTAGCAACCTAAGTTATAAAGATTCAAAGTTGTGTTAACTCAAACCTTAAATTAACCAAGCCAATTAAAGATCAAAATTAACAAGTTTGTGAAATTATTAAGCCTTCACTCAACAATCTCACTAAGTCTACTCAAGAACTCAAGAAGAGAATTTAATCTCACAAGCAAAATTGCTAACAATAAGAATATTGATTGAATTCATTCCTTTTGGCAGAATATGAGGGCTATTTATAGCCTTACCTAATGTAGGCAATCCTAAACTAAATAGGAAGACTAAAGAAACATTATGATTGGTCAACAAGATTAGGCCAAGATACTTTCCTAACTAAAGAACAACTCTTCCGATTAGAAAAGGAAAAGGATTCAACCTAATGAGGAAATCCTAATGGCATTAGAAAATATTGCCAACTAAGGAAAACTTGCAAGAATCTTTGACTTTAGGCCTTATTTCCTTGCTTACATGACTTGGGCTTCCTTTTGTGCCTTGGGCTTCTTTTTACATGCCTTGGCCGAATCGGGTCATGCTTGGATGGTATCCATAAGTTGTGCTCCATTGTATTAAGTTAAGTGCTCCATTTGAAGAGTTTAAGCTCTCATAAGCTTTTAATTGGCTTCACACATCCTTTGCTCTTCTTGGGCTAATCAAAGTGTAATTAATTCCTTGTTGCATGAATGCTCCAATTACATCCTTAAACTTCTTTAGCCTTCCCTTTATGATTGGGCCTCGAAGCTGAAGTGGATCCTTTGCTTTAGCCTTGGCTGTTTGCATCACTTCATGAACCATGAAGTGACACTTTTCCCAATTAAGTTTTAAATTCATCTCCTCACATCTTTACAAGACCTTATAATGGTTAGCTAAGCAATCATCAAAGAATCGCCAAACATAGAAAAATTATCCATGAAAAATTCAATTATTTTCTCCACCAACTCAAAAAAATATGGCCATCATGCATCTTTGGAAGGTGGCTGGTGCATTACATAGGCTAAATGTAGGCAAAGGTAGCATAGAGACATGTGAGAGTGTTTTTTTTCTTTATCCTCTAATACTATTTGAATTTGATAATAGCCTGAGTAACCATTTAGCAAATATTAGTATTAATACCCTGTCATCCGTTCCAATGATTGATTAATAAAAAGTAAAGGAAAATGGTCCTTTGATTTTCTATAATCAATGCACGCTCGCTGCCCCATGACGGTCCTAGTGGGAACATGTTCATTGTTTTCATTTTTTATAACTATCATACCCATTTTTAAGGTACTACTTGAACCAAAATAACCCAAGGACTATCCATGATGGAATAGATGTGTGAGCGCTTCAATTTCGCATCTATGTTCAAATGAGTGAATCTTGCTTGTGACTCATAACCTTTTATAGTTCATTGGGATCGAAAGGATGAGGATCATCTATTAATATGATCCCATTTTAATGGCATGGATTTTAGACCATCGGAGAATCCTTAAAAAGGCCTCATGATGCTTAAAACACTTATGGGAAGTTAAATGGTCAACAAGGCACTAAAATGGGCAGTACTTTTATACTACCCCTAAAATAAAGTCATCACTCGACTTTAGTAGAGCAAATTTTTTTTTTAAGGATGGATTCTAACATAATAGGTTAACTAAAAGGCTTAACTAATCTTCACCTTGTTAGATACTAGATTCAAGAATTGGGAACACATGTGGGGAAGAGGTTAGACACCCATAAATCGCCCTAATTTAGGGATCAACCTTCAAGATATCTTTGATTCTTAATTATAATTGTAAAACATATTAGGTATATTGTTTAAATAGTCCATATTAGGTATCCCTAAAACATTCGTTTAGCACATCTAAAGTCATTCAAATCATCAATGAATTATAAGACATTCACCATGAGTTAAAGGGTACATATGCTATCATTATAGGGGTTTACATGTAAGGGCATAAATGTACATGTAACATTCATGAAATCAACATTATAACTTATAAAAAGAGGCACACATTAGTTCCAAACTATAAGCAATAAGAAATAAAAAATAGTCCCTAGAATCCTATGAAATAAGCCACTAACACCACGATTCATCACCACTTCTTTAAAGGATAAGGATTTTATCCTATCATGTCTATGTCATTCCAAGAATATGATCATATCAAAAGTCAAACTATGGAGCTTAAGTTATCATCTATGTCTATCATTCAACATATTAAGCACAAGAAAAAATGCTAAATCAAATATGAAACATGAACATAAAAGTGGCATAAACAATATTAACAAATGATGTATGGATCTAATAGATTGCTATGGTCACCTTGATTTTCATAGTTCCACTCGATCCTCGAATGATAGAAAAAAGATAAGAGTTACAAGTAGGGGTTATGTATTGGTATAACCCCATGGTTATGGCATGTATGTTAAACCAATAGGGGATCCTACAGGCCTTTTACAAGGTAGAAGCCTTTTTCTCTAAGGTTATAGATCAATGAAGAATTAAAAATGCAAAATCACCTCCCAACTTTGGTTAGAAGAAGAATCTAGGCAGGATAAATTCTAAGCCTACCTAAGTCATTAAAAAGATCTAATACGTTATTGTCCCATAAGAGATTTGGTTTTGGAATTAGTTATGGTTCGAGGAAGAGGTTAGGCATCCCTAAATCTCTTAGATTTAAGGATCTAGCCTTCAGGCATCTTTGGCTCATTTTTATATCTTGCCTTTATTTATCAATTTCCCATTTATCCTCCTACCTACATTCATCGAAGCAAGTCATCAACGATAACAATCAAGTATGCAATGCATTAATTATATGCATGATGCAAAAAAGTAATAAGTAATATATATAAGAAAGAGATAGGGATTACACATTAAAATGGTAGGATTATAATGCAATTAAGTTAACTAAACATAAAACATGCATTTAATGGCTATTTTAACCTACAAAAAGAATCACACATTAGTCCCCAAATAAAGAATCAAGAAAAAGAAAAATAACCCTTATGACCTATTAGGAATGGACAATCAAGGTATCACTATACCACCTTATCCTTGTAGCTTAAGGCCATATACTATTAGTCTATAATGTCCAATGTCATTTATCATATAAGGGGTCAATTAGGAGCCTATTCTACTATCCATATTCATTTTATAAACACATAAATCATAATATAAAACATGCCACATGGTAATAGCATGTGAATAAGGCATAACATAATAAACTTACAAATAAAGACTGATGAATACTTAGGGCAGAATGTAAGTACCAAATAAGAGGTCGTAGGATAATACAATCCTCTCCTAATGATGCAAAAAACCAAGGCTAAAGCAAAGGATCCATTTCAACTTCAAGGCCCGATCATAAAGGGAAGGCTAAAGAAGTTTAAGGATGTAATTGGAACATTGATGCAATAAAGAATTACACTTTGATTAGCCCAAGAAGAGCAAAGAATGCGTAAAGCCCAATTAAAGGCTGATGGGAGCTTAAACTCTTCAAATGGTGACTTAATACAATGGAGCCCAACTTGTGGAGAGCATCCAAGCACAACCCAATTCATCCAAGGCATGTAAAAAGAAGCCCAAGGCATGTAAAAGGAAGCCCAAGTCGTGCAAGCAAGGAAATAAGGCCCAAAGTCAAAGATTCTTGCCAGATTTCCTTAGTTGGCAATATTTCCTAATGCCATT
>CATIWR010220709.1:0-16689 GCA_949677035.1 Omphalea diandra
TGATCAGGGCACGGCTGGAATCACCAAGAAGCCCAACAAAGATATTCTTGAGCATGACCGCAAGCGCCAAATTCATCTCAAGCTTGCTATTCTCGAAGACAAGCTCATCGACCAAGGTTATACTGATGCTGAGATTGCTGAGAAGCTTGAGGAAGCTCGGAAGACTTTGGAAGCCGCTGCTGCTGCTGAGGAAAGCGGTGGACCCACTGCTATTATACTTAGTGAGACTAAGTAATTGGTTTCTCCTTTTGTTTTTTTGTTTGTTTTGCGTTTTTATCTGTGTCTGTTTTGGCTTTGATTAGTTGGATGGTGATATGTATGTCTGAGTAATTGTATGTTGCGATGCTTTTAGTGGGTATGTTATGCAGTGATCGATTGTTTTATAGTTTTCATGTTTTCGCTATGAATAATTGAACGATAAATTAATGTCCGAGTAATTGTATGTTGTGATGCACTTGATGATTTTCTTGGGGTTTATTTTATACTGCTACGTTTGTTTTTTTTTTTTTTTTTTTGAATGATAAACTATGTGTGAGTGAATATTTATTGTGATCCACTTGACGCATTCAGTGGGGGGTGATTTCACACGGCTACGGATTGTATTTGATTTCTTTATGTTTTAAGTATGAGTAGCTAAATGATAAATTTGTTCCAAGTAAATTGTATGTTATGCATTTGACGATTTTAGTGGGGGTAGTTGAAGTTTATATTCAAGTAATTGTATGGTGTGATGTACTTAATGATTTTAGTTTTTTTTTTTTTTTTTTGGGGGGGGGAGCAGGTTATGTTATACAGTGATGGGTTGTTTTTTATTGGTATAGAGTGAAATTAACTTTGGTTGTTTGATTAGGGTTTCCGATACACAGTCTCATCAGATTGCTGCAAGGAAGGAGAAACAGATGGAAACATTAAAGGCTGCTCTGGGAATCAGAATGTCCGAACCTGGTGAACAAAATGCTGAAGGGAATGATGATGGACCACAAAATGATAGAAAGAATGAGCTAGCTGATGATATCAAGTGGAGTGAGAAACGTGAACATTCATTTTTGGACAGAGATTTTAGCCGGAAGAAACGGGCAGTTGAAGATGAAAAGGTTGAGATGGACGATAAGAAAAAGAACAAGAAGGAAAGAGATGAAGTTGATGATTCAAGACGCCACAAGAAGGGAAAAAGCAGAAATAGGAGGAATCAGGATGATTCATCTGACAGCGATGATGAAACAGACACTGAATCTGACAATGATAAGAAGAAAAGAACTTCAAGGAAACACATAAAAACCAGAAGATATGATAGTGACAGTGATGATGATACTGATTCTGACCAGGGGAGGAAAAAGAACAGAGATTCAAAGAAATCCATGAAAGGTAGAAGACGTGACAGTGACAGCGATGATACTTGGAATGATGATGGCACTGATTCTGACAATGATAGGAAGAATAACAGAACTTTGGAGAATTCTGGGAAAAGCAGAAGACGCGACAGTGATGATGGCACCAATCGTGACCAAAGGAAGATGATGAAGGAGATAATTTTGGAGAAATTTACAAAAAGCCAAAGACATGATAGTGATATTGATGACAAAAGGAAGATGATGAAGAAGGATACACCTTTAGAGAAAGCCACGAAAAGCAGAAGACATGATAGTGACAGTGATGATTCTGCTAGTGGTGATGGCATCAAGTATGACAAAAGGAAGATGATGAAGAAGGAGAGAACTTATGAGAAACCCATGAAAAGCAGAAGACATGATAGTGACAGTGATGTTTCTGCTACTGATGATGATACTGATTCTGATGTTGGGAAGACAGAGAAGAGTATAACTTTGGAGAAAAATAAGAGAATTAGAAGATATGGCAAAGATGTGGATGATTCTGCAACTGATGATGATGATACTCGCAGGGTTATTTCCAAACAGGAAGTTGAAAAGCACACTAAAATTTGCCGGAGGCATGATTCTGGTGGTGATTCTATCTTACCAAATTGCAAAACTCAGGAGATGAAGCAGCATGTGAAAACAAGTAGACGACATGACCCTGAGGATGACTTTGATATTGATGGTGATGCGGGAAGGAAAAGAAGTCCAGTTGGCAGGCCTCAAAATCAACAGAAAGGAAGTGGCAAGACAGAGATGGATGATTCTAAATTGGAGGATCGTTGGAGGAGTGAGGATGTACGTAGCAGAATTTGGAGAAAGGATGATGACCAGCAACATGAAAGTAGAAATTATCAGGATTATAAAGGGCATAGAGAGGAGAAAAGGCATTCCAGGGATGATATTGATCGTAAAAAGGTAAGGTACCAAAGAGATGAAGAAGATGATGAGTATGGGAGGCATGGGAAGGGTAAGGATGATCAACGCCATGGAAGTAAAAGGCACGCAAGAGGGGAGGAAGAAGAGCGAAGAAGTAAAGGTCATCATGATTCGGATTATGGAGGACATGGAAGAGAGAAGAGGTCCCACAAGGACGAGGATGAAGTGCATGGAAGGGAGAAGAGACATCGGAGGGTTGAGGAGGAATATAAAGAGAAAAAGTATCAACGAGATGAAGAGCATGATAACAAGCATGGAAGGCATGGAAAGGTTGATGAAGAACGGTATGGAAGTCGAAGGCGTGGAAGAGATGAGGAAGAAGAGCGAGGAAGTAAAGATCAGGAGAGGGACAAACAAATCAGTTCCTCTAAGAGGGCTAGATATGGTGATTCTCAGTCAACGGAGAGTAGGAAATATGAAAATGCGAAACGTGATGATGATCGGGCCAGGTACCGAGACTAAAAGAAATAGTCTTTAAGCAGCAGTATGACTGGTGAGTTTCTGCTGCAAAAATATTTCTTCAATAGTACTTTGTTACTACTGTAAATATGTTAATGTGCTTTGTGTTTTTTAATTGAGCTGAAACTTTATGAATATATTTTAAAGAGAGATTATATTACAATTATCGTAGTAGGCTTTTTGGCTGGGAGACATGGATCATGGGATTAATGGCTGGTAGGAAGAAAACCTGTAGAGAAATATGTTCAATGCAAAAGATGAAATTTTTCTGTAACATAAATGTTGTCAATGCTTGAAACTTAGTAGCACTTGTCAATCTTTGTCCATCCTGAGTAAATACTGGAATCCCAGGAGGGGAGTTTAGATATCATGACAAGAAACAATAGATAAAGTACAAAGTCAAGTAACCTTTTTAGCAATTCAGGTTGCAATTATTTGGTAAGAAAGGATGAAGTAAAAAGTTTGTGTCTGGCAAGTGGTGGTTCAGCTTCATTTCCTACTATTGACTATTATTTATGCAGAAACCTATATATGTATATTTACTCTCTCCCATTTACAAACTTAAGTCTCAGGGTAGCTCTCAGACCAAGGTACTGAACTCATTATCATCTACAGTTTCTATGTTGTGCAAATTTCTTCACTAATGGGATGTCTATGGAGTTTGACATTCTGTTATTTGCCTGTTTGTTTCTGGGAATCTTTGCTTGATTGAGGCTGATTTTTTTTTTTTTTTTTTTTTACGGCCTTCCAGTTTTGGTTGCACAATAGCTGACTAAACAGTCACATGCACATGTAATGCTGGCTTGGGAAAGTGTAGGCCGGAAGATGCATTCTGGAAGTACTCTCTTTGTTGATTGTATATCATCCTGAGAGTTGCTGCTTTTTTTAGTCTACTACATATAACAGAGATTTGGTGATTGTAAAACAGAGTAACCTTTATCTTGATTTACATGCTTGGTTGATTTAGCTCTCCGGGAAGCTGCACATTTTCAGTCTATATGGAAGTGTCAGAGATTTGGTGGTTGTAAAAGAGTAGCCTTTATCTTTGCTTTACAGTTTACATGCTTTGGCTGATTTAGCTCTTCCGGCGGAATCGCGTGTGATATATTGTCCTCTGGCAGCATATTGAATAATGTATCTTGTGTTTATTACATTATTTTGTTTTAGTTCCTAATGAAAAAGTGAGATTTTCGCCACAATCTTAGTGGTTAGCTAGTCTTCTGTTGCTGTATGACGTGTATGACTTAGCCTATCACTGTTTACGCACCAGTCTTTCAGGAGGGGGACTATCAACTATCATGAAGCCTGAACTAATTGAAAGATAGCCCTCTGATCGTTGGTCGGGGTCCAGAGAGCAGCTTACTCAGCTGGGGAACTCTTTTGGCTTTCCTCTTTCTACTATGTTGATGACGCCTCCTTTTCCTTTCAGTTCTCCCCTCTTTCAGGATATGGGACTTCCTTTTTTGGTATAAAGTGGTGAGAAATATATATTTTTTAAGAGATGCTTTTGATTGGAAGAGTTGCCGGTTTACACAAACCCTGCACGCTTAGGCCAGTAAAAGTTGCAGCAAAAATAATCAATAGGGGCTTTTCTTGCTAATCTATAAGTAGCCCAGCTACAAGCTCTCTTCACATAAGAAGAAGAACAGTATGCCAATTCTGATGAGAGGCGCCCAATATCTTCGAAGTAACAGTGAATCCCTGAGCAGCTAGAATAATGTTTCTTGCGTACCCTTCCAGAATATCTTGGGCAAGTAGTGTTGAATGCCATTTTGAGTAATGCATATGGCACCAAGCAACTATCAAATATTGCTCCTGATGGTCAGTGCTACATTTTCAATGTTCTGTAGTAATTTTCTTAATCGTGTAGACTCAGGAAAAAAAATTTGATTAAGATGACTGGAGTTTAATGATGGGAAAGAAAGGAGAATGAAGGAGAATCTCTCATCTATATATATATAGAGAGAGAGAGAGATATTCTGCACTCCTTTTTTATCCTTATTCTTTGTATAGACAAGCCAACAAGGCTAAACGGCCAGACCAAGAGATGGCAGTGTTTGATTCTGTCTAAAAATTCAACTTGAATTTGTTTGAAAATAATGATTTGAACTCAATTTAGAGATAAACTCAAAATGATTTAAATTCAAAATAATCTGAAAGTTTTTAAGTCAAACTTAATTTAATGTTGATTTAATTTGTGAGTCAATTTGAATTGATCTGACTTTGATCTAATCTATAAATTAATTTGAATGATTTAGTTTAAATTATTAAATATTTAAATTTTTTTATAAATAAAATAATATTTTCTTTATTTTTTTTAAAATTAAAATTACAAGTAATTCAATTTTAAATCTCAAAATAGGTCTTTTTTTTTTTTTTTTTTTACACCTCAATCTAATAAGACGATCTAAATCCATCCAAAAAAATGCTAACTTAAAATTAATCCAATCCGAACTCATTGTAAGCGGGCTCACTGTACCACATTTGTTTACCATCTCTAATGGTAAAGAAAACTCAGCAGCCACAACGAGAACTCTAGGCTTGGGAACCTCCAACTTGAAGTACAAACAATCAAGTCCAATTTTGATGCTGGAGTACATAAAAGCCTTAACTTCGGTGTCATGCCCCAATTGACCAAGAAACAAAATGCATCAAGGGTTCGATTCCTTGAAATATGGTTTGGATTTGCTTACGAGTCATGAGAAGGATTACGCTCAGTTTAATGAGAGTAGGACGCACACGCGCTTGAATGGGAAGAGAAATGTCATTAATATCAAATCAGATTGTGACCAATCATGCAACAATTTGTCAGACCACTGGTTGACGAAACTGGCTTTTGCTGGACTTTACAGGCGTTAAACACGACCATGAACTTTCTGGTAGAGTGGTGCTTCTCATCCATATTAACAGAGAAGCAGTCGCTAAGGCAATGATTCAAAATAACCGCATTCATGTATCGAATATACCATGATTCAATTATCCGTCTTTCAAATATAGCAATTTTCAGTTATGCACTGAATCCCATGTGAAGAGAGCTCCATGGACCAGATGGAATGCTGACACAACCTTGTGCTGATGCCTCGGTCATCTGTTCCTCTCGAATTCCAGCGGTGCAGAGGTTCGCAAGAGAGCGCATGTGTTTCATCCCATATTAGGACAAGGATCCACAATGTGTCTCATAAGTCCTCACCTGCACAACAGATTAGGGGACCGCATATTCTCAAAACTCAAAGGTGATTTCGGTGACAGTAATTCTGCCATGACAGGACAAGGATTAGAAATATTACCAGCGTTTTGAGGCAGGCCCAATCATCAAAAAGACTCAAGACGTTGTGCTCAGTACTTTAGAGGCTTTTTCAATTCCAACTAGCAGCTTCCTAATAAGTTTCACGCCAGGGTCCATATGCATCCCGTGAGACATTGCTTCAACAAACTGCTTTTGAGCTTGAACTTTTCTGGCAGAACCTTCAGGGGGCCTTGCGATATTACACCTACAATTAGATTGAATAAAGCAGAAGAGTTAGTTTTCTCACCCATTGTACACATCTTACGCTACCTTGGAAGTGGATTTAAGAAACTCTCTTAAAATTCTGGTAGCATTAAATGTGTTCTAGTATTGGCAATGTTGATCATCCTCATATTTGCATCAAATCTTGCTATAAAGAGAATGACATCCTAGCATAAGTAAAATTAATGACCCGCAACATTGGGAAGAGATTATTTAATCATATATGTAAGAAGAGGTATTAAAAAAAAAAAAAAAAAATTTCCCAGAAGTGGACAAGATCAGCATCGTGCTGGTTAACAGCTTTTGAAGGTGGTTTTATGGAATTCTCATCCACGAAAGTGTAGTTATCATTTGCAGGATTTGTACCCATATACATAAAAAGATTATCCTTGCTAAGTCCTACATCTTCCATATGGCATGACATGAGAGCCATAAGCAGAATTGTCAGCCCTCCTTTGAACCTGAATATGGAGCATAATAAAACCACATAATAATGTGAACAAATAAAATCACTAAGAAAGTGAACGTACATCAGAATGTTCTCCATGCCCCTTGTTGGTATTCCATGCTAGTAATGTAACGTGGATGACCGAATATTCTTATCAGTTTATATTGCTGGAGCAAAGATTCAGTCTGTCAATTGTGTATGTCACTGTTGAAAAGGTCAAAATATTAACACGTGAAAAAATTTAGCATTTGAAAAAGGTCGCAATAAACTTACGATATCTTTTTTTTAAGACACTCGCTCATTCCTGTCCTCCTTCCAACAAACCTATCTTCTCTCAACACCGCCGACTTATTCAAATCTCGGCCTCCTTACCCACCCAAAATCGGCACTGCTCCTAACTCCCTTCTTCAAACCCGCGCCAACTCGGATCCCCATTAACCCAAGAAGAACCCCGACGTTCTCCTCCCTCGAACAAATCCGAACCCGTATCCTCCTCTTTCGAACCTCAATCACTTGCATTCTCATCCCCAACAAGCCGCGCCAAACCACCATCACCCCCCTCCTTTTCAACTTTTTTTTTTCAATTTTTTTTTTAAAAAAAAGCAAAGAGAAAACCAACAAATAATCGTAGAAGAGTAGCCGTTCGGCTTCTACAAATTCCATACTTGGTGGACATCTCGAGCACATAATTATTGCTAGTTGGGGAAGCATCTTTGCGAAGAGAGAAAAGAAAAGAAATGATAAAAAAAAGGAGATTTTTGAGAGAGGACTGAAGAGTTAAACTGTTTCTGGAATTATTGGGACAAAAAGAGTGAAGTTTGTTAAATGGTTAAACATGTTATCTCTCCTATTTACAGAGAGCTTAAATAACTCAAATAAATAATTTTAACTGTTGTTCTAAATTTTACATTAGGTATTTATGTGTTTTTCGGACGAAACATGATAGTTAATTTGTAACGTATTCCTTTTATTAGGAGTTTATTTAATATACTGCAGTTTGTTTTTTTTTAATGATAAATTTATATCTGGGTGAATACAGCTGCGTGTTGTATTTGATTTCTTTATGTTTTCACTATGAGTTAAAGGATAAATTTATTCCAAGTAAATTGTATTTTGTGATGCGCTTGATGATTTCAGTGGGCGTTAGATGAAGTTTATATCCAAGTAGTTGTGTGCTTTGTGTTTTTGTAGTTGAAATGAAACTTTATGAATATATTTTAAAGAGATATTTATACTACAATTTTCATAGTAGGCTTTTTATGAGATTAATGGCTGGTAGGACGAAAGAAAAACAATAGAGAAATATGTTCAATGCAAATGATGAAATTGCTGTGTCACATAATATGTTGTCAATGCTTGAAATTCAGTACCACTTGTCAATCTTTATCCATCTTGAGTAAATATTGGAATCCAAGGGGGGAAGATTAGATGTCATGACAAGAAATAATAGATTAAGTACAAAGTCAATTCGGTAATCAAAACCTCTTTAGCACTTCAGGTTGTAATTATTTGGTAAGAAAGGACGAAGTAAAAAGATTGAGATTAGCAAGTGGTGGTTCTGCATTCAGCTTCATTACCTAGTATTGAGCATTATTCATCCAGAAACTTGATATGTTTTTCAAGGAACAAACATGCCTAAATACTCTCCCATTTACAAACTTTAGTCTCAGGGCAGCTCTCAGACCAAGATACTGAACTCATTATCATCTACAGTTTCTATGTTGTGCAAATTTCTTCACTAATAAGATGTATATGGAGTCTGTCATTCTATTATTTGCCTGATTGTTTCTGGAGATCTTTGCTTGATTGAAGCTGATTTTTTCTTTTTTTCGCTCTTCCTGTTTTGGTCGCACAATAGCTGACTAAACAGTCACATTGACATGTAATGCTGGCTTGGGAAAGTGTAGGCTGGAAGATGCATTCTGGGAGTACCGCCTCTTTGTTGATTGTATATCATCCTGAGGGTTGCTCCTTTTTTCAGTCCACATATTTTGTGGTTGTAAAACAGAGCAACCTTTGTCTTGATTTACATGCTTGGCTGATTTAGCTCTCCTGGTGGCTGCACATACTCAGTCTATATGGATTTGGTGGTTGTAAAGCAGAGTAACCTTTAGCTTTGCTTTACAGTTTACATGCTTTGGCTGATTTAGCTCTTCCGGCAGAATCGCGTGTGATATATTGTCCTTTGGCAGGATATGGAATAATGTATCTTGCGTTTATTGCATTATTTTGTTTTAGTTCCTAGTCACATGGATTTTCAATATCAGGCAAGATGTAATGGGTGAATATCCATTGATGAAAAAGAGATTTTCGCCACAATGTTAGTGGTCAGCTAGTCTTCTATTGCTATATGAAATATATGACTTCGCCAGTCTGTCTTTACTCTTACCTGCCGGTGAAACCGGTCTTTCAGGAGGGGACTATAAACAATCATGAAGCCAGAACTAATTGAAAGATGGCCCTTAGATCGTTGGCAGGGGTCCAGAGAGCAGCTTAGTCAGCTGGGAAAATCTTTTGTCTTCCCTCTTTCTACCGAATTGATGATGCCTCCTTTTTCTTTTAGTTTTCCCGTCTTTCAGGACATGGGACTTCTTTTTTTGGTATAAACTGCTGAATTTTTTATTTTTAGGAGATACTATACCATAAAGTTGAGGAGATCCAATGAATCCCTCAGCTGCTAGAATGATGTTTTTTTTTCCAGAATATCTTAGACGCGTACTATTGTGTGCCATTTTGGGTAATGCATATGGCAGCAAGCAACTATCAAGAATTGCTCCTGATGATTAGTGTTGCAATTTCAATGTTTTATAGTAATTTTCTTACAAATCTTCGCTTCCATCATCATATTGCACCTGAATTATATATATATATATATATATATAGAGAGAGAGAGAGAGAGAGAGAGAAATTCTGCATTCCTTTTCATCCTTTTTCTTTTTATAGACAAAGCAATAAGTCTAAAAATTCATATTAAAATTGTTTGAAAAAAAGTGACTTAGCACTAGATTTGGAGAAAAACTCATAATGATTCGAATCCAAAATAATTCAAAAATTTCTAAATTAGATTTAACTCTACATTAATTCAAATTACGAGTCAAACTTGAATTGGCTCGACTTTGATCTAATTTGTAAATTGACTTGAATGACTTAATTTAAATTATTAAAATTATTTATAAATCAAAATAATGTTTTTTTTATTTTTTTAAAATTAAGATTCAGTAATCCCACTTTAAATTTAAAAGTAGCTCAAATTGTTTTTATGCACCTCAATTTAAGAACATGATTTCAATCCATCCAAAAAATGCAATTTAAAATTAATCCTAACCCATTGCAAGCGAACTCACTGTATCAGATCTGTTTACCATCTCTAATGGTAAAGAAAGCCCAACGAAAACCCAACAGCCGCATCGTGAACACCATGCTTCGTAACCTCCAACTTAAAGCACAAACAATCAAGTCCAATTTGATGCTGGACTACACAAAAGCATCAACTTTGGTGTCTTACCCCAGTTGACCAAGAAACAAAAATGCATCAAGGGTTAGATTCCTTGAAATATGGTTTGGATTTGACTATGAGTCACGAGAAGGATCACGCTCAATTTAATGAGCATAGGGCGCGCACACGCTTGAATGGGAAAAGAAATGTCACTAATATCAATCAGATTATGACCAATCATGCAACGGCTCATCAGACCACTGGTTGACTAAATAGGCTTTTGCTGGACTTTCCAGGCATTACACACGAAACATGAACTTATATTACAATGCTTTCTGGTAGAGTGGTGCTTCTCATCCATATTTACACAGAAGCAATCGGGAAGGCAATGATCCAAATTAACTGCAATCATGTAATCGCATACAGCATGATTCAATTATCCGTCTTCTAAATATAGCAATTTTCAGTTATGCACTGAATCCCTTGTGAAGAGAGCTCCATGGACCAGATGGAATGCTGACACAAACTTGTGCCGATGCCTCAGTCATCTGTTCCTCCTGAATTCCAGCATTGCAAAGGTTTGCAACAAAGCGCATGTGTTTCATCCCATACTGGGACAAGGATCCACAATGGATCTCAAAAGTCCTCACCTGCACAACAGTATAGGGGACGACATATTCTCAAAACTCAAAGGTGATTTTGGTGATGGTAAATCTGCTATGACAGGACAACGATTAGAAATATTACCAGTGTTTTGAGGCAAGCCCAGTCATCAACAAGAGGTTGCCCAGCAGGACGTACAGTGCTCAGTACTTCAGAGGCTTTTTCAATTCCAAATAGCAGCTTTGCAATAAGTTTCACGCTGTGGTCTATATGCATCCTGTGAGACATTGCTTCAACAAACTGCTTTTGAGCTTGAACTTTTCTGGTAGAACCTTCGGGGGCCTTGCGATACTACAAAAATATAGAGGGCAGCTACAGTGAATACAACAGAAGAGTTCATTGCTTTCACAACAATAAGATATTGAAAAAAGTTCATTTCCATGGTGTTGCAACAGATACTTCTGAAAGAAGGTTTCATATCCTAAACCGTCTACCTTTCTGTTTACCAGCCTAGAGTAGCATTTTTCTACTCTAAATATTGGCGCTAATGTTTTCTCACCCATTGAACACATCTTACGCTACCTTGGAAGTGGATTTAGTAAACTCGCTAAAAATTCTGGTAGCATTAAATGTGTTCTAGTATTGGCAACGTTGATCATCCCCATATTTGGGGCTCATTTAAACATATCCTCATCCTTTTACCCCTCATTCTTGTTGCATCAAACCTTGCTATAAAGAGAATGACATGCTAGCATAAGTAAATCCAGAAATTAATGACCCGCAATATCGGGAAGATATTATTTAATCATAAATATAGGAAGAGATATTATAAAAAAATAAAAAAAAAAAAAACCTTTTCCCAGAAATGGACAAGATCAGCATCACGCTGGTTAACAGCTTTTGAAGGTGGTTTTATGGAGTTCTCATCCACGAAAGTGTAGTTATCATTTGCAGGATTTGTACCCATGTACAGAAAGAGATTATCCTTGCTAAGTCCTACATCTCCATATTGCATGACATGAGAGCCATAAGCAGAATTGTCATTTGCACTCCTCTTTTTAACCTGAGTATGGAACATGATAAAACCACATAATAATGTGAGCAAATAAAATGACTAAGAAAGTGAAGGCACATTCAGAATTGCTAAGTCCTACATCTCCATATTGCATGACATGAGAGCCATAAGCAGAATTGTCATTTGCAGTCCTCTTTTTAACCTGAATATGGAACATAATAAAACCACTTAATAATGTGAACAAATACAATGACTAAGAAAGTGAAGGCACATTCAGAATGTTCTCCAATAGATACTTTACAAAAGGCTTATTGCTTCTTGTTGGTATTCCATGTTAGTACTGTAACATGGATGGCCAAATATTCTTACCAGTTTATATTGTTGGTGCAAAGATTCAGTCTGTAAATTGTGTATGTCACTGTTGCAAAGGTCAAAATATTAACACTTGTGAAAAAATTTAGCATTTCAAAAAGGTCACAATAAACTTAAGATATCTTTTTTTTAAGACACTCTCACATACCTGTCCTCCATCCAAGCAACACTATATAAGTCACCCAAACAGGTGTCATATTCTATGGGAGGACTCGGATAATCTCCAGGGCAGTAGGTACCCCAACTGCTTTCTTCTGCATTTGATGCAGTTGTTGCATAAATATTCAAATCTTTAGGAAGAAGGCCCTCAAAGATGCTCCCAGATTCACAAGCTTCAAGGTAGAACACCTACAGTTTTTACATAGATAGCCCATAAAAACAAGTAGTATTACCTAAAATAATGTGCAGGCTTTTTGTTCAGAGTTCAGCAAGTAATTTACCAAGCTTTTGTAGGTCCCTGAAGCATGCTTCTTTTTTAAGACATCAATCAGATCATTAGCATAAAGGTAAGGGTTCGTAGGCATCCCTGATGAAAAACAGCAATTGGAAAATAATCACCAATCTTAGCATCCTAAGACATACAAACATAAACATTTGATAAAATAATTGTCATTTCATCCCTTTGAATACCAAGTAAGATGGACTGTATACAAAGACTAACATTTCTTTAGTAGTTTTTGGAGGTCTGTACATAATATAGCTGTTTGAAATTGAAAAAACATCCAATTAAACCTGAATAGTTTATTGGAGGTCTGTACACAATATAGCTGTTAGACTAAACTAAATTATCTTGTATAACCATAAAGTTTATGCCCACTAAAGATTGAAAATTTATAATCATGACTGGCAAGGAACCTTTTGGACAACTAACAAACCCAATTCCATTCACTCTTCAAATTGAGTCTTAGTTTAGCAGGTTGTTCCTCAGTCAAGAGGGAATTAGGAAATGAGTATTAAACAATAAAAAATAACAGGGTTCAAATTCTCATATATAATTACTGTTGTTTTCAATCTTTATGCTGTAACGTATAGACTAATCCCCCTTTTCACTTTTTTAATCTTCATATACTCTCGATTTCCATATATACATTGAGACATAAAACATATGGATATTTCGAAATGTCAATGGAAACACCAAAAAAAATTTAAGAAATTTATAATGATTTAAATATAACAAATTTTAGAAACTTTTATATATTTGTGTTTCTTTTATTGTTCTAGTATAAATAAACATAGTAAATAATACCTTAATTTAATATATTAAAAGAAAATTGTTTTGACTAAAATTCAAGAAATTAATTATTTTTATAACCTTCTAAATATATATATATATATTCTAAATTCAAACTATAATTAGAAAATAAATTTATAAAGAACATAGAATCTAATAGTTAAAATGTATTTCATTAAATGAAAAAAACAATTTTCAGCTTATAAGAAAATAATAATAAAATCCAATTTTTGGCATTTAAATATTAATGCCAAAAAAAGAATCTTATGTTTTATAAAATAATTATTTTGAATCATTCTTAAGTTTTATATTTACTATTTTAAAATTTATTAAGTCTGGAATTTTGTAATTTATTATTGTGTTTATTAAAATTACATAAAAGAAATTTAACTAAAAAAAGGAAATTATATTGAAAAAATTAATGAGTTGATTTTTTTATTTTTAGATTTTTTCAGAATTTTTTTAGAAATTTCTCAATATTGTGTAGTTTTATTATCAATTTGTAGGAAATAGATATTTCTTGTGTATATGGTCGATCTATTGCAATATTTTGTTATTTCCAGCAAAAGAATGTTAAAAAGATATATGAACAGTTATAAATTTATATACCCTTCGAAATTCAATATTTTTCACCGAAATATTGAACTATATCTTGATATTTTAGTACATGCATCATGAAAGACAATTTTTGATATGGTGGCTAAAACTTACAAGAAGCATCTTAGTTCTAGTACTACTAGATTGGGCGTAGAAGTCCTCAGAACATATCGTGACTTGGATTTGAAACTAAAATGCATGGACCCATTTTCAAACATGTATAATTAGAAAAGAAAGCTAACATGCAATGATTAAATGCAATTTATGATAATTTGCAACAATTTCATTAGAAAGATTACTTCATTGCTACTGACCTAGCACACCAGGACCCCCATGATCGGTATAGTATATGAAAATATGATCATTAGGACCACTATCCACAACCTTCCCACTACCGCCAGTAAGAGCACTTTTGTTTCCAAGGATAGCAGCAAAAAAATTGTTAACAGTAACATGTTCACCGGTGTAGTCCTACAATTAAAAAAAAATCCGCCTCATAAGCTGGAAAAAATATTAAGCTTCTCCTTTTTTTTTTTTTTGGGAGCAATTAGTTTATCACATATAAGTTGACACCTAAGTTTAAAGGGAAAGAAAAAAAAAGAGACCTTTGGAACACCCTTATAGACGTCCTCGCCATAGGGATTGTTAATAATGATCCCAGGCCTTGGGTTCTCTTCATCATAAGCAATGTCATCATACATGAAAACTATGATATTTTCCTCCTTCAGTCCACCTTTCCTCAGGAGTTGATAAGCATGACAAACATCAGCCTGCAGAACAATCCCAATCCCCCCCCCCCCCAAAAAAAAATAAGGTCAATACAAACAATTTTAAACTGAGCACTAATGAGCCACTATGTTTTAATTGGATTCTACATTTCAAATCAATTACACAGCTAACTATCACTATGTTTTTTGACAAAATTAATTATGGAAAAAAAATATAAAATCACCTTCAAAATAACAAAATTTACCTACTAATCCACTCCTAATCTTAAATTAGCTAAAAAATCACAATAACGAAGAAAAACAAAAACTTAATCATCCAAATAAATAAATATATAAAATTTCAGCACCAATTAATAGCTTAAATTAATCAAACAAAAATACAGCCATAACCTAGATAATTATGATAAGGAGTATATGCTACAATTATAACCTGATGCCTGTAATTCCAGTATCCATTAGAGCCAGCTATCAGAACCGCCCATCTCGTCCCCGTCGAGTCGTCGTCGTTATCGTTTTTAACAGCGTGATCATCTCCAGGACGGAAGAACCTTTTCGCCTGCGATGGCAACCGGAGAACGTCTCCGACTATGTCTCGGCTGCCCGAAGAAAAGCCAGACAAAGCCAGCAGGAGGATGACAATTGCGCCAGCTGCAAATCGCGTCATGATCGGTTTTCAAGTGAGTTTGTTGAGAAAAGATAGTACGGTGGGTTGGAATCGTGGGTAGGCGTGTCCATTTATAGCCAACCTGTGCTTAAAACAAATTTTTTTGGCTTTTTCCACGTGAGTGGGTCCAGCTTAGGATTGACGGTCAGATGCGAGTGCTTTGGGCGGTGGGGAAATTAGTTTATTACACACGTCAGCGAGTGATCGTTGTTAGTTGATAGTGTATCCGCATGCATCTCGGGGTTATGGATACGGGATCTTCTAGGAAGAGGATTAATCGGGGACGTTCAAAGTTGGGTCCACATGGATAGGAAGATTCAGTTATGGCGAAATTTCTCCGTTGGATTAGTGCTTTGAGACAGTTGCTTGGGGGAATGGCAAACTTTGTCCGCATGTGGGGGCCACTCATGGCTCACTATCATTTTTTTTTTTTTATCCCATCAGAAGCTCACTATCCCATTTGATAAGACTTTTCCTCTACTCTTTTTTTTTTTTTTTTTTTTTTGACGGTGTGATATAGTTAATTTTGTGATCAATAGTTACAACGTAAAATTTTTTTTGACGGTGATATAGTTAATTTTTTATCAATAATTACAACATAAAAAGAAGATTTAAGTTCAAAACCTAAGGTCTTGGAATCATATATACTATCATCGGAATAAACATGGGTATGTGTGGTGTAGTTAACATTAGTTGAGAAAGAAAAATTTTTAACAAAAATTCTTATTGAAAGAAACTCATCCCGCATGGTTGAAACATCACCCTTAGTCATTTGGCTAGGAGACCACTTGGGCTTTTTTCTTCTTTTACATAGGACGAGTCTTAAATATTTTCAATCATTTAAACCTTTTTTACATATAAAAGACATGTATATTAATATGAAAATGATCAAATAAATTGATTCAAAAATATAGTTTTTCATTTATTTCATTTTTTATTTAGAATATAATAAAATTAGAAAATACAAAATCCATTAATTATCTTTTATAAGAAATAAAATAAAATCAAAAAAATTTTAAATCTTCAAAACTCATCCATTATTAAATCATCAACCTCTTCTCTGTGATAATAATAAAATTTCTAAAATAATAAGAATACTAACATTCACAATCTCAAAACAGCAAAACATCTCATTTTTCATAATTCAAAAAACAACAAAATACCTCTTATATATAGTATTTGAATGTAAGTCTGTTAGAATTAATACTAAGATTGATAAAAATAGTGATCTTTATTTTATTACATATGAAATCTCTACTTGCTTATAAAAATTAATGCAAAATATCAAAAGACAACAAACCCATTTACTACTACCT
>CATIWR010220711.1:0-39227 GCA_949677035.1 Omphalea diandra
CCCCCCCCCCCCCCCCCCCCCCCCCCCCCCCCCCCCCCCCCCCCCCCCCCCCCCCCCCCCCCCCCCCCCCCCCCCCCCCCCCGCCATTTGATTTAAATAGAATCAAAAAAATTGAAAATTGAATTCTAGAAAAAAAATACAAACAGAATGAAACTGAACTGAATTAAATTAGTATGGCTCGGTCCATCGTTTTAAACCTTTAAAGCCATTTTTAGGGCTGTCTTTTTTATTTAAAAATTGAATTTACTAAGAAATAATGATTTTTCAGGTTCTTTTTTTACCTAATTTATACAGAAAAACATTTATCAGATGAAGCAAAATTATACAGATAAAATGGGAAAAAAATGGCTCAGTGTTTTAGGATTTATTAATAAACAAAATGGAGCAATTAAATCAAATTACAAAAAACACATGCTTTCCATTGCTTTCTCTTTCTTCAACCATAAAATGAAATCAAAATTTTAAAAAAAAAAAACTCAAGTTGCCATTACAAAAAACACCATATGATTTGCATCATCTTCTATATCTCCAATCATAAAATGAAATCAAAAATTTTTTTTGAACAAAAAAACCTCAAATCTACTCCTCACCAACAGAGTCACCATCAAATGATTTTGAATTCAAACCAACCAAAACGCTATCTCACAGATCCACCAATCAGTTGGTTTCAAATCCACGCAACTTTGGCCCTTGAAATCCTAACTCAAGTAGCCACCTTTAATCTCAAAAACATTGCCAAGAGCACCGCATCTTACTCCAATGCAACCAACCGAACACAACCCAATCTCCTGGACATCATCAATGCCCTCCATGACCACTTTTCAGTACAAGACTTCAGAGAAATTGGAAGAAGATGGTGTAATGGGACGATTAAAGAAGCATTTGTATATAATTATCAGAGAAATAAGCAGCGGAAGAGAAAAGATGATAAATAATGCAATGGGAGAGAAAAGATGACGAGGGAATTGAGAAGATGGCCAAAGACTTTAATGGAAATAATGAAGGGCTTTGTGGGGTATGGGTAGCGGCTGTGTGAGATGTGTAATGTAGAGAAGAATGGTTTGCAGAATTAGGGTTAGGTTTAGTGGCACACAAATATCTTTGGCAAAACAATGTAGTTTCACAATTCGGCGGGTTAGATTTTTTCGAATTTGCTGAAACTTAAAATCGAATTGAATTGGTGAAATCAAAAACTTTATATATATATATATATATATATATATATATCCTAACCAAGCTGAATTTTTATATAAGTTGAATTGAATTTCTGAATTTAGTCAATTTGGTTAGCTGGAACCGAGAATTACTCACCCCTGGTTGTGTCATGGTCCTTGCCTTGCGAGTGATTATGCAATTCTTTTTCGGTTTAAAACCAAAAATTATCAGTTTCAAGACCTTAACTTATTGCAGGTTGTCTCAATTTTTTTTTTAATTTGATAAAAGTTAATAACTAAATAATTATAATATTAAAAAACCAAAGCGTTGAATGATTTAATTACTAAAAAATTTCAGAGTTGAATTAATAATAAATTTTTTAAATGCCAATTTAAACTGAAAATTCTCAAAAAAAATTTTAAAATTAGGTATGTTTTCAATTTTGAAAAAAAAAATTGAAATGGAGGGCAACAAACGGAACTACATGGAAGAACCGCGAACCCAAGACACGCCCAGGCTATTAGCTAAAAGAAGGCTAGAGCAGCAATTCAAAGGACTATCCAACCAGTGAGTACCATGATCGCAATTAATGGCTCAATTTGCCCAAAAATCTGCAATTCTATTCCCTTCTCGAAAGACATGAACCACTCGAATATCCCAATCTTGTTCCAATAATTCAATACAACATTTTACAAGGTCCGCAATATGGGACTAGAAACTTTTCCTTTTTTCAACACCTGTAATGTTGCCTATGAGTCTACTTCTAATATAACCTTCCAATATCCCTTGTTCCAAGCCAGATTTCACTATAAAAATCTGCTTGCTTAGCGATAGAAGTTTTCATTGCCAAAGAGGTAGATTCTGTTGCTAAACTTGCTTAACGACAGACAAATGTTCATTGTTAGACTGGTCGTCGCTAAAATGTAGCAATAAAATTTCATTATATTACTAATCTTAGCAACGAAATAGCGGACAAAAATTTCTCTCGCTGACCTTAACAACAAATATTTCTATCGCGATTTCATTGTTATGCTTAGCAATGGAATAGTGCACTGATTTTTATTTAACTCACATTGGTGTCCTTTGATTTTTTATCAACAAATTGATTTTTGCTTTTCTTAATATGTATCTTCTTGAAAATCTCAAAATCTTTGTCAGACGTTTCAATTTTTTTTCTCCAGAAATAAAATTTATTACTTTAGTCAAAATATTTTGTGAAATAAAAAAAAAAAGATAAGTAAATAAACTAACCAAATCCAAAGCGTGCTCAATGAATGATCTAGATCCAACTGTACAATAAAACGGTCCAATACCAACCCCAATTGTCTCTATGTGTCTATTTCTGGAAGCTTGGGCAAACGGAGCTCGAAATTCTTACATATTCCATTTTTGCTTCCACAAATTCCAAATTTCTTCGGAGATGCATTTTGGTCTATTACCATGTCTCCAGTGGATAAACTATTTGAATACTGCCTAGCTGTTATATGCTCTCATGCCATCTTAACTATGGACTCCATAGTGGCATCCCAAAGAAAATATTTCTAGAATATAAGGAAACAAAATATGAATACATGAATTGAAATTGTATTAATTTAAAATTTAAATTGTACCTTGAATTCTTCATAGTAGAAATCTTTAGTGTCCGCTGACATCGACTTTCTAGCATAACCTTTAGAGCTCCTTAAAAATTGAAAAAATGTGACTACAACACTGATTTCTTGGGATTAAATTGAAAAAATGCACACACACACACACACAGATATATATATATATATATATATATATATATATATATATATATATATATATATATATATATATATAACATACCTCTTACCAACAACCTATATCCTAGGTCGATAAGCAAATAAAGGATTAACTGTTAATGCAGTAGAAGTATCACAGGCAGACGATTGTGCAGGTGCAGGTGGTGGTAAAAAGAGACAAAGAATGTGAAGGTAATGTTGCAACTAATAGAGTCGAAGGTGATAAAGTTGATTGATCATACAGTGGTACATAAGGTGACAAAGAAGAAGGCCTATCATGTTGGCCTTGACTAGTACCTCATCCTGATGAACTCCCTTAATATTGATCATTCCCTCGCGTCCTATGAAATATATAAACATGTATGTTTAGAAATTCACTTATATTCAAGCAGTATAATATAAATATTATAAATGGAGTTGTAATAACACTACCACTAATAACAATCGATGTTATGTAAATTAACATCACCATCCTCATTATCATCATCATCATCTAATTCTTCGTTTTTTGACATATTGTTTTCATTGTCGCTCTCATCAATATCAATACATGACCCTGTTGGATCAATCAAGCTCATTTAGGGGGTTGTCAAAGAGTCGAGCCTAGTTGAGTATTTAAAAATCAATTAATGCACAAGCCGAGCTCAAGTTGAGTATAATCAAGATTGCATAAAAAGCTTATGAGTTTAATCGAGCTAAAAATTTTTAATTAAAATTAAATTACTGAGCTTATAACCTTTACAATAGGCATTAAGGTGGGGTCAAAATAATCATTATTTAATTAACATCTACTTTACCAAACAAATAAGGTCATTTACAAATCCCAAATGAGAGATGAAAGATTATGTTAGCTCGCTCTCATCGGCTTCCATTACCTATTAGTAATACTCTTTTCAATCAAATGGAATGGATGCTCAATATAGATGATAAATAAATATGGAGAGATTGGATCTCCTTGACGAATACCTTAAGAAGGCTTGAAACGAGCAAGTTTGTCACTATTCCATAATAAGCTTATCGAAGAAGACTTCACACATGTCATGATTTTATCTCTCTAAACAGTAAGAATACCAATCTTCAACAAACAATCCTTCATGAAATCCCATTCCATAAGATCATAGGCTTTTTCAAAGTCTATTTTGATTGCCATATAACCTTTACCACAACTTTATTCTTCATTGAATGAATAACCTCTTGGAACACAATCACATTATCTATAATATGCCCACCTAAGACAAAGCTGGATTGAAACTAGCTTATAATGCTAAGAAGAATCAATTTAAGTCTATTAACTAATATTTTGAAATTGAAATAACTTTATAGTTGACATTGCAAAGTGAGATTGGTCTAAATTGTGAGATCAGATAAGGAACCTCCACCTTCAAGAACAAATCAATAAGTGCATCATTAACACCATTTGAAAGATTACCATTATTCAAAAAATCCATCACCATATCACATGGATTATTCCCAACATAATCCAAGGCCTTCTGATAAAAAAAGGTTGATAAGTCGTCAAGACCTGGTGCTTATAAGGGTTTATTTCAAACACTACTTTCTGAATTTCCTCCCTTGTAAAAGGAATGGAGAATTGCTCAAGCACCTAACACGTATAGATGGGAAATTATTTTTATAGGGAAAGTATAGTTTAAAAGCTACCTTGCTAGCATACAAAATAATGAAGAATTCTACAACTAAATGATGCAACTTATTTTTGATCTTCCACCCAAACACCATCACTATTATGCAAACCTCAAATACAGTTTCTTTGGTAATGGATAATAGTAGAAGAGTGGGAAAAAAAAAGTGTTCTAATCTCTGCCAATCAACTTTGGAGTTTTTAAAACTTATAATCTCCTCCTCTCATAGGACCTCATTAATAAGAATTTTTTAAGCATATATTTTTAGGTTAGAAATTAAGAATTTTTCTAGTTTTTCATAATGTTTTGATTCTTGTATATTTGCATAGAAATTTCTTAAAAATGAGCTAAATTATATCTCCAATAATGTTACATATGATCTTCCAAAACCCATGCGTTAGACCATTCAAGGATACAGAGTTGACCAAGTTAGCAGCGCATATTCGAGTTAGCAGTTAAGCACATAGGCAATTGTATGACCCATGCATTGGGCCATGCAAAATGGCATAATCAAATTTCACAAACACAATATGGGTTGCCTTTTAAGAAAGAAAAATGACATGATGGGAAGGACAGTTTATAAAAAGAAGCATATCTAAGGAGAGAAATTCAGATCTTTGATCTACACCAATTTTAGGAGATTTTATTATTTATAATAAAATTATTCTTCTTGGGGATTTTTCTTCTTCTAATTTTAATTGGTTTCTTCATCTTTGTTTCTTCTTCTTCTTCTTCTTCTTCTTCTAAAATGAACTAATTTTCTTATTCTAGGGATTAGCGTGAAATCCAATGCTTTTCCATAATTCTATAAAGAGATCTTTATTTCAATTATGTTGAATTCCTTTGATTTAATGTGTTTAAGCTTGAATGACTTATATGTATGAATGATCACATATATTCAAGGTTTGAGATCCTATATCATAGAGCGAAAGTGGAAGTCTAAGGTTAGTCATAACACATTAAACTAGAAATTTGAGATCATGACAGTAGGCTTAGCTTTTAGAGATATTAATGAGAGATTCAAAAAACCTTATGCATTATTATTAAGTTTTGTGACCACAAGAGTAGGCATAATCTTAGTAGAAATATACTCAATTTTGCTTAAGAGAGATTATTGGGTAGTTTAGGAAATCTATCTTCAAAGAGTAACCTAATTACATGAGAAATAAAACCTCTGGTATAATTAAGGAATAGTATTGTGGTGAACCCAAGTTCCCTAGAAAATAATTTGGATAAGAGTTTCTTTCATTTAATTTCTATTGACAATTTATTTTAGAATTTTCAAATTTCAGATTAAATACTCTTTCATCACTTGATTGCTAAATAATAGAAAATTTTAGTTCTTTGGTACTTGTGAAATTCTATCGTCATGGGAACGATCTTTACTTCTCATAATATTACTTGAAGTAATTTATACATTTGCAAGAGTTTTACACACAACACTCATTAAGCTTAGCTCTAAGCTTCTACTCCAGTCAAACCAAGTCAGTACTATTTGTAGTCATTTTTTCCTAGACACCTTGAAGCTGAGCCCATAATCATTTTTTTTGAAGTAAAATATTTTGAAAGTCATTTACATTTTTGTCTTTAACTTTATTAGTGAATAGAGAGATGTTAATCGCAAGAGGCAAATAGTCTTACCAATTACTTTTAATAAAATCTTGGAATTATTGATTGTTATAACAATTAGCCATAAACCAAAATTGATGGTTGTTAGGGTTGCTAACAACATCCGCTTCAAAAGACAAAATGAGAGGGCAATAGTGACTGTGATGATAGGACATATGCTTAACTGAATCATTTGGAAATCTCAATCTCCACTTAGTATTACATAAAGCCATATCCAATCGAGTAGTTTGATAAGTAGCACCTCTACCTCAGAACCAAGTGAATCAAGAGCTAGTGAACAATAAATCAATCAAAGTGAGCCTTTAATTGAATCCAAAAAGCAAGCACAACAATTCACATTAATTGGACATGCTAGTTGTCTCTTCCAACTTCACCAATGTGTTTAAATCCCTTGTGATCAACCAAGGATGCACCATAGTATTCCCAATAATATTTAAGGCTTCCCATATGAATGCTTTAAAAAACTCTATGGGGCTAGCATAAATAATAGTAAAAAAAACCAATGGGAACCCATGTATCTAGAAATTTTACAATGGAGAAATTATGCATCCAAAACAACAATTTTAATATCACATAATTCTAAGCTCCAAAACAATCAAATACCTCCATTATAGCCCACAGATTCAACTGTAACCTAGCTATTAAAGGTTAAGCTTGTACATACAATATCAACCCTCTCACCATTCAGCTTAGGCTCCAACAACCCTAGCACAAAAGGTTTATACAGTCAAATCAAAATCTTTTAGAGCCTAAGAGAAGCCCTTGCTCCCAGATCCCTAACAATCCCATATAATGCACGACATCATAAAGATCCACAAGAGAGAAAGAGACTCAAAAGTGTGGGAAGGGATGACCTTTCCCATCATTCAACACTGCTAACTTTTATATTATATCAATAAAATACATATATTTTATATTTACTTATAATATTATCACTAGTAAGATTTTTTTAACTTTTAGTTTATTTGGGTTTTTTGCCTAATTATATTTGATTTTTATTATAATTAAAATAATATTTTATTTTTCAGACTATTTTAGATTTAATTTTTTATTAGTAATATAAAATTATTTTGTACATTTTATTAAAAATAATTTATAATTTCAGAAAATAACAAAAACAAAATTTATATTTTAAAAAAATTTAAGGAAAACTTGAAATAAGCAAATTAAATCAAGAAATTTTTTTCATATTTTTTTATCAATCTAAATAATATAATTTTTTTTATAATTTACTGAGAACTAAAATATAATTTTCTTTCATTTTCTTTATTTTGTTAAACATTTAATATCTAGCCATTTTCAATAACTAATTCAAACAACATAGATTTATAAATATAAACAGTACTTTTAGATTTGATTTATAATAAGGGTGATGTTTTATATTAGTTAAATATTGATTGCTTAATATATGATTCTTCATATTATTTTTAAAAAAATTACTTTATATCTAACTTCATAATTGAGTGTATTCTTTTAAGTTTAACAATTTAATATTATGAAATTTTTAACTGAATTAAAATCTTGATTCTTTGAAAATAAAGAAATATTGTTAAAACATTATGTGAAATATCAACATGAATTATATGGATTTAAACAACTTACAGACAAAAATACATAATTTTTTTTATGAATACATAATATAGTTAATCTTTTTTTATGACATTTATAGCTAAATTCATTCTTATTTATCTTACAAAAAAATCCTATTAAATAGATAAAATTTCTATAAAAATTTCATAAATTAAAATAATTTTATAAGCATAAATACTTACATTTTTCGGATGATATAAATTTATCTATATTTATAAGGATGGTGTTGCATATATTAATTTTATTGAGGTTTATAAATTTATATTATTTGAATAAATTATTGAGAATAAGTGGACTTTAAGTATTTGATAAATAAAGAAAATAAAAAATTATATTTTGATTTTTAATAAATTACAAGAATATTATATCATTATCTCATATAAGTTGAAAAAAATTTTCTAGACTAAAAATTTTAATTATTTTAATTTTATTAAAATTTTAAAATCTATATGTAGTTATTTCAAAAATTATAAATTAGTTTTATTAAAAAATATAAACAATCAATTTTTTATTTGATTGAAAAGAAAAAAATAAGTTCTAAATAGTTTTAAAATAAAATATTATTCTAATTGGGATAAAAAATTAATTTTATATATGATTAAATGAAATAAAAAAAAAATTGAGAGATTCAATTTAGTTAAATTATTTGTTGGTTTTGATGGAGATGAGGCAACCTAGGAGGAGGGGGGTTGAATTGGGTTGTCAACAAGAACAAAAACAAAAATAAACTTAGCAGATGCAACAAATACAAATCAACACAAAGTTTTATAGTGGTTCGATAATGTATCTACTCCACTTCCTAAATTTCACTTAGGTTTTTTTATTCTTTTTGCAGGTTTAAGAATAAGCTTTCTTTTTTCAAGACTCAATGACAACCTTCCCTTTACAGGTTCAAGGACAATCTTTACAAATACTCTCTTTTGACAAAGAACAAGAGAGTCGACCCAACTCTTGGTATTTTTCTAAGGTACAATACCAACTTTTCAATCGCTATCAATAATAGATCCAAACAATGTCAATGTCTCTTAATTAGAAAACAAATATATTTTTAGTGCTCAAGAAAACCTACTCTTAAAGAGTTCGAAAGTAATCTTTACACTACCCAAATCAAAGTAACACCAAAAGGTTTGCACAAAGAACTTGGTAGATGTTCTCTAGTTATTTACAATTATTCTCCAATGTTTTTCTAACCTTTTTTTGTCTTAAGAAATGTTTCTTGTATCGCCAAATACCAAATTAGCCATTAAAATAGTTGATGTTCAGTCTGATAATTTTTCTGCAAAACTAGTCGTTAGAAAAGACAACGCCTGTTGATTATAAACAATGCCTATTGATCCTGTAACAGATAGCCCCAACAACCATTGTTCATACTTTCACGATCGTTGTGGCTTTAATCATCTGTTCAACTGGTCATTGGTTTTGGCCTCAATGCCCATTGGAGTATGATCAACGCCTGTTGTTGATTTCCAGAAAGTGTGAGCCTTATGCAAAAGTGATTCAATGCCTTTTGGAGATCTCACAATGCCTGTTGGAAGTATTTCAATGCCTATTAATTGTTTGAGTATACCCCGTTTGGAGGTCCAGAAGGTGTAGCACTAACTAAATCACTTTTTCAACGCTTGTTGTGAAAGGATAACATTTATTGTGAGGTCCAACATAGCTCAAACTTGAGCACTTCTCCAAAGTCCATTGTACAAGGACAATGTATGTAGCGAGGTCCAGAGAGCATAGCTCAAACTAGAACACTTTTCTAATGCCCGTTTCAAATTTCTCAATTTATGTTGGATGATCTAGAACACTTTATGTATCTGTAGCACTTGTTCAACGTCCGTTGCGAATTGTCAATGCCCATTGCGAACTTCCAATGACTATTGAATTTGTTCTCCCCCATTTCCATTTGTCAGATATGTTCATAGGATACAAAAACACTAAAGTAAAAACATTAGAACTTCTCAAGGTTTTGTCATTGTTTTGTTATCATTCAAAACACATCTTTCAAAGTAGAAGAATGAGACCAATGCCTTGGAGTCGCGTGTTCTCCAAGCATTCTCCCTATTGACACCACATTATTGAATAAAATATATTCTTTATGTTGATGTAAAGCAAAAGTTGTGATACAATTGAAAAAATATTTAATTATGAAGTTTTTAAAATTATTTATTCTTTAAAATATATAGATTAATTAAATTTATAAGCGATTGAAATAATAATAATAATAATAATAATAGTCGTGATTATAGTGATAGTTTGAGTGATAATGGGTAGTTATGGTTGAACTTGAATTAAAATCTAATCCATTAAATTGAAGAGAGAGAAATTAAAAGTGTGCGGTCTGGGGCCATATTTTCACGGCTCAAGTGGTATAAGACGGAAATTTTGCTTTTGCTGTTCTTTTTATTTGGCAAGAGTGCAACAGCATATAAAAAAACAAAAGAAGCAGCCTCTTTTTGAGTAGGTAAGCTGTTGCTTTTGCGTGTGGGATTATCAAGCATTAAAGTGCAGTTTGAAGACAATAATAAAGGAGATTTTCTCTAGTTTTGGATTATAATTACCAAAAGTCGTAGAAATTTTCTAGGAAGATAATTATTGCATTCTCTATTATTAGTGTTCAAGTTTGAATTAAACTTGGGATTTAATTCTACTCGACCTTATTGATAGTAGATTTGATTTGAAGTTTGGTTTGTGATTTTTTCTTTACATTAAGGATGCATTTGATTGCCAAATTCTCAAAGGAAATGAGCTAAAAAATATTGAATTTCGGTATTTGATTTATATAAAAATGCTATATTTTTGAAAAAAATAATATTCTTGAACTTGTGGATATCGCTTTTACGTTCCTATCTACATAGAAAAATTTTCTATCTCAAGAGTGGGAAAGTTAATTGACCATGACTATTGAAAATTATATAATTATATACTAATAAATATGCTCTTAATTAATACAATATATAGACATGTATAACTTCATATATATTTTTATTTGCTAAACTAAAACTTATATATTTATTTAACATAATCCTAATAAAAACTAACATAAGTTATCATTTAATTTTAATTTAAATAATGATTGATCTACAAAAAACCATAGTCTTTTATTAGTATATTTTAGATCATTGTTAGGTTTTATTAAATTGTTATTATAATAGAATATATTTTTTAAATTATTAGTGTGTTATATTTATTAAGTGCTTTTTTAAGATAAGAGAATAATTATTTAGTACTATTGAATAATATGAAATATTATTCATATTAGATTGATCACCATGATAGATTTATAATTATTTAGTACTTTGAATAATATTTATTAATTATATTATAATATATTATGTGTTATAATCTTATATATTATAGTTATATTATATCATAATTATATGTTATATTGAATTCATCACTGTATAAGATTTTTTTGTGTAGATTAATTAAATAAAAATATGCAATTGCATTAGGAACATGGTAATAATCTAGGTTAATTTCTTTGAACTATCTTATGTATAAACCAAACATATTAATTTTGAATTATCTAAAAAAAATTATATACAATCAAACACAATAATCATATATTTCTGAAATTATTTAACAAAAAATTTACTTTTCTATAAAAGTGATTTTCAATAAAATGTTAAATTCTAGTAATCAACACTCTCCAGAGGATTTTTTACATAAAATTTTGTATTCATAATCATACTTATTTATTTTTTGTGTTTGATTTTTCTTGCACCTTAATAATATCTAATTTACATAATTATTGTTTACTTGTGATCTAATAAATGGTATCAAAGTAATTTGTTTTAGACACAGATTAATTATGTGAATTAAGATGGATGAACAAATGAGTATATGATCAAATTGAATGTTTCAAATTATTCAATTTGAAAGCTAAAGATGAAAGATCTTCTTTATTGTAAAGATTATTTGACTTTGTCAAATTTTATACTATCAAACCTGCTGAAAAATCAGATAATGATTGAAAAAAAAAAGCACAAAAAGAAAGCGGATACTGTGAGGCAATAGATTGAGATTAGTATTTGTCATCATATCAACATGAAAGTATATGTTTATCTCAAAAAAAAAAAAAAAAACATGAAAGTATATGCTTATGAAATTGTTTAGAAAAATGAAAAAGCTATACAAGAGAAAAATAGCTCAGAATAAAAATTTTAAATCAGAAACTTTGTGAACTTGAAGTATAAGGATGTGCAACCTATTTCGGATAACTTGAGCGAGTTTCAGGATTTAATAGGGTACTATAGAAGTAACGATGAATGATCAAATGCAAGAATTATTTCTGTTTAACTCTTTACTAAACAGTTGAGAAACTTTGATAGTATCTCTTAGTAATTTTGCTTTCAAGGATTTATTGACTGTATATATAATTAAAGATAGTTTGCTCAATGAGAAGATCAAACGCAAGGCTATAGTTACAAATGACTCATAGGCTCTTGTCACACACATTAGGGGTAAAAGCAAAGGACCTTAGGGGTGTGATAAATCTAGAGGAAAGTAATAGATAAAAGAAACATTTACTTACTATCACTGTCAGAAAGAGGATCGTATTATAAAAAAAAAAAACTACAATGCTTAGAAGAAGGAACAAAAATATAAGAATTTATCAAAAAAAAGACAAGAAAAATAAAAAGTTAGAAGATGATACTACTACTGGCGTGAAAGACAAGAAGGAAGAAAAAAAAAATGATAGTTGCTGCTTGTGAAGAGAAACAGTGTGATAGTGGAAAGTTGCATGAAGAATATGAGATTCAAATTGAACCAATATAGAATGATGGTGACGATGAAGAATATTCCGCACTGGCAGTGCTCGTGTGGGAATTCACCTAGACTGGGTTCTACGCATAGAGGGTTACTTTCAAGCTTGGAGTTGTATTGATTGTGCTACTCTCTAAGTCATAGTTTAGACCAAAATCCCTTTATCCTAATGAGTAATCAACAGGTGGTATCTAGTCCTCGCCCTTTTCGTTTCAAGGAGATGTGGCTGTCTCAAAGTGATTTTTTTTTTTTTTTTTGTGCCTTTTGTCTCCGAAAAATGGCTCTTTTATGGTTTATTCAGTCACCTCGTGATCACTCTTCAACATAAGCTCAAGTTCTTGTGTAGTGACCTTCGAGACTGGAACTTGTTTAGTTAGTGGTGATCTAAATGATGGTGTTTCTTCAGTAACCAACTAATTAGATGATATTCGATAATCTACAGCTACTTCAGGTTTCACTGAGTTTTTGCATCAAGTAGAGCTCACAGCGACCGTAAGCTATCCTCCCTTCTTTCTTAATAAGAGAATTTATTACGTGAGAAAAGTCGGGCTACCTGGCTTTGTAATGCGACAGAAATTCGTCATTCTACCATGTGATTATCAATCGGCAGGGTCCTTGCCAAACTGACTGTCGCATTATTGAGAATAATATAACCCAGTACTTCTCAGATTTATTTTCTGCCCCCAGCAGCGACGTGGATTAGTCTTTGGTTCATGATTTGATTCCCCAACTGGTCAGTAGTTCAGATAACTTTTTTCTTACTCACATGCCTTCTGATATAGAGATTTTGAACACAACCAAGTCTATGGATGGTTCTATTGTTTCGAGTCCTGATGGGTTTACTAGTCATTTCTTTCAAAAATGCTGGAATATTATTAGCAAAGATGTCTGTCTGGCGGTCAAGCACTTCTTTAGCATTGGTTCTATGTTGGCTGGTGTGAACTCCAATTTAATGGTTCTTATTCCAAAGACGAAGAACGTTATTACAATAGCTAAATTTTAGCCAATTGTCATAGGCAACTTCATTTTCAAAATTATCGCAAAGATTTTGGCAAACAAATAAGGGGAAATTACCTCATGGATTACCTCTCCTCAACAATTTTGTTTCATTAAGGATAGACATATGACCGACTGCATTGCGAGGGCCTTTGAAAGTGTGAATCGACTAGGCTATCGCAGCGATCATAATATGTCCATAAAAGTCGATATTTGAAAAGCATTTAATAACATAAGGTGGCAATTCACCATTGAGGTTCTCAAGGCATTCGGCTTCATGCACTAAGGGGGTGCGACAAGGCGACCCAATGTCTCCTTTGCTCTTTTGCCTTGCGGATGATTCTCTGAGCCGTCTACTCACTCATATGATTGATATAGGCAAGTTTGATCCTATTCGGGTTGACCATTCTGCCCTACCTTCGAGTCATTTTATCCATGCTGATGAGGTTCTTATTTTCCGTCATCTAAAGCTCCTCATTGATATTTATGGTGATCTCTCATAGGAAAAATCAAAAGCCTTCTTTGGTCATTTTGTGCCTTCTCAGAAAATTATTACCCTTCGCTCAATTTTATAAATAAAGCTTGGTAGTCTACCTTCTGTTTACTTAGGAGGAGCCTTTTTCAGGGCTCCAAAACGCATTCATCTCTAGGTCCTGGCAAATCACATCCTTTCTAAATTTTCTTCATGGAAAGGTATGCTTCTATCAGTGGCAGGTCAGGTGACTTTGGTGAACTCGGTCATTCGATGCTCATTAATCCATGCATTTCCTATTTATATAAGTGGCATGACTGTCTACTTTCCATGTTGGATAGAGCTATTGACAATTTTACCTAGTCTGGCGATATCTTTACTCGCAAACTAATTATTAAATGGAGCAAGTATTGCTTGTCAATTGCTAAGGGAGGTTTGGGTCATCTTTATCTTATAGACCTTTATAAGGCACTCTTATCTAGAATCTCAAACATTGATCATATACAGTCGTTCATATATACAAGAACAATTAAATTTAAATATATTTAATCAAGACACTCAACATAATTGAAGCAAAATCACTTCATAGATTCATGAAATAAATATTGATCTTTCATCATAATCCCTAGAATTGAAGAATTAGTTCATCTTAAAAGAAGAAAAAGAAACAAAGAAAAAAGAAAATCAATTGAATTGAGAAGAAGAATTTTAAAAGAAAAGTCTTGCTAAACAAAAATAATGAAAACCTTAAAAGAGAATATGTGTCTAATCTTCACAAAATATTCTTTTTTATTCAGTGTAGATGTTAGATCCGTTTTTCTCTCCAAAACATTCATTTTTATTTCGCTATATAATCTCTATCAAAGTATGTCAAATCTCCTTAAAAAAAAAAAAAAGCATGCAATTTACATTTCAAAAACTGTATTTGACGCATTGCATGGCCTGATGCATGGGTCATGCAACAACTCATCCACTTAATTGCTTACGTGATTTTGCTCTGTTGAATGATCAACTTTGCGTCTCTACATGATCTAACGCCTAGGCCACGCAATAGACCACACAACACTGCTAAAAACTATAATTTATCTCTTTTTTTGAGAATTTCCTGTGTGAACATAAAAATAACATAAAATTAAACTATTTCAAAATAAAAACACTACAAAAAATAAGGAAAACTCCTAATTTCTAATGTAAAATATATGCTAAAATGACTCTTATCAAACTCCACCAAACTTGGAGTTTTTCTTGTCCGCAAGTAAAGGAAGAAATAATAAGAGGACTTTTCAAATCGCAATTGCAAACCTTTGAACTTCAAAAACTCCATAATAGACTAACAAAATCAAACTCATAAGAAAATTTATAACACTGAAGTTCACTATCAAAATTTTGGAAGAATTCTAAGGATAAATCAATAAAAAAAAAATATGAAAAAGCTACAATACACCTTTTTCACTTTTGATTCAATTTAAAAACAAACATAATAAAAGCTGATATTGTCAAACCTCTTCCTAAAATAATGTTATTCATAATTTCATAGGCAAGAACACACAATCAATCTCCACTAATGTAATTACACACCTCATCAAAGAAAATTTTTTTTTGGTATTTACATGTAACGCGAATTAGGGAAAATAGGCTTGTAAAGTGGCTGGGGCAAAATGGTTTGCAAAAAAAAAAAAAAGGGTAAAAAGGTTCAAACAAGAGAATTCCAAGAATGAAAATAATTAACGCTAAAAAAAATTTTCAACCTGACAAACCCCTTCATTCTTTTGTTTCTTAGCAACAATCACTCAAACAAACTAAATTCATCACAAATGTCAAGAGTAAATTGTGTACATAATGCATCTCACATAAATTTTTGAACTTTAAATAATTTGAGCATTAGAGATCAAAAGACTTCACAATCCTCATCTTTTCCTTTTTTTTATTTTTCTTCACTTTTTTTTTTGTTTTTTCATCATTATTTTTTTTACACTAACCCTAACAACCAACAAATTGCAAATGTGCACGCATTACACATCATAACTTTTTTTTTTCAAATATCAATCACTTGTATATATGCTCAAATATACGATCAATACGAAAATTCAACTTTCTTAACAAATATAATGGAAATTCTAGTGCCACTTAAAAATTTTAATCCTAAAATTCTCTTGGTGGGTAGGCCATAATATGAGTTATATGGTAATAAGGTTAAGAGTACCAAGAAAAAGACTTGTATACATTAGTGTATTTAAAGACTCAAAAAGGGTGCAAAACCCTCACAATTGCATCACTCAAGTAATACAATGAAGAGTAGAGATCATTCCCACGAGAATTATTTTGCACAAATATTAATAAAATTTTAATTTTTCTATTATCTATCAATCAAAATAATAAGAGAATAATAAACAAAAATTAAAATTACAAAATAATTAAACAAAATGGAAATTACAAAATAATTAAAAGAAACTCTATATGGTAATGATTTTTAGGGAATTAAGGTACACCACAATACAATTTCATAAATATATCAAGAAAATTATTTCAATTGAGATTGAGTTGTGCTTGAAGTTGGATTTTTCTAATTTGCCTAATAATCTCTCTTAAGTAAAATTGAGTCTATTATTATTGAAATTATGCCTACTCTCGTGGTCAAAAAATTAATAACAATGCATTAAACTTCATGAATAATCATTGAATATCTCTAAAAGTCAAGTCTACTCTCATAGTCTCAATCTTCTAGTTTAATATGCTAAGACTAATCGTAGGCTTCCATTCTCGCTCCATCATCGAGAATCTCAAACATTTCACATATGCATTCATTTATACATACAAAATCAATTAAGATCAATATATTAAATCAAGACACCTAACACAATTAAACAAAATTACTTCATAAATTAATGAAATAAATATTGGTCTTTCACTTTAATTCCTAGAATTGAAGAATTACTTCATCCTAAAAGAAGAAAAAAAACAAAGAAAAAGAATCAGTTGAATTGAGAAGAAGAATTTTCAAGGAAAAATCGTGCTAAACAAAAATAATGAAACCCTAAAAGAGAATATGTCTTTAATCTTCACAATATCTTCTTTTTATTTGGTGTAGATGTTGGATCCACTTTTTTCTCCTAAAAATCAGCTCTTATTCCATTTTAGATTATCTATCCGAATATGTCAAATCTCCTTTAAAAAAAAACCTATAATTTGTGTTTCAAAAACTGGATTTGATACCTTACATGGCCCATCGAGTCATGTATCAACCCACACACTTAATTGCTTACACGATTTTGGTCAACTAATTGATCAACTTTGTGTCTCTACATGGTCCAACATATGACCCATGCAACACTCCTAAAAACTGTAATTGAACACATTTTTTGAGAATTTCCTATGCGAACATAAAAATAATAGAAAATTAAATTATTTCAACATAACAACACTATAAAAATAAGGAAAACTCCTAATTTATTATCTAAAATAGATGCTAAAATGACTCCTATCAAACTCTCTCAAATTTAAAGTTTTTCTTGTCCTTAAACAAAAGAAGAAATAATAGGATGACTTCTCTAATCGCAATTGTAAACTTTTGAACTTAGAAAGCTCCATAATAAACTGACATAATTAAACTCATAAGGAAATTTATAACAATAATATTCACTATCAAAATTTTGCAAGTAATTCCAAGCATAAATCAATTAAGAAATATGAAAAAACCACAATACACCTTTTTCACTTTTGATGCAATTTGAAAACAAACATAATACAAGCTAACATTGTTAAATCTCTTCCTAAAATAATGTTATGCATAATTTTAGAGGCAATAACACAATCAATCTCTACTAATGTAATTACACACTTTATCAAGGATCAAGAAATCTTTATTGGATTGTAATGTGGCTAGGGAAAAAATGTCTTATCAAAGAAAATGATAAAAAGGTTCAAACAAGAGACTTCCAAGAATGAAAATAATCAAGTAACATTAAAAATTCTCATATGTTCTTAAAATTTCCCAACTTGTCAAACCCTCCACCTTAATAATAATCACTCAAACAATCCAAATTCATCGCAAAGGTCAAGAGCAAATTGTATACTTAATGCATCTCACATAAATTTGTGAACTCTATATAATTTAAGCATTAGAACTCGAAAGACTTCATAATTCTCAACTTTCCTCCTTCCCCCCCCCCCCCTTTGTTATATTTTTTCTTCACTTGTTTTTCTGTTTTTGTTTTTCATTATTTTTTCTTTCTTTTCACACTAACCCAAATAACCAAAAAATTGTAAAAATGCAAGCATTACACATCCTAACTTTTTTCCTAAAAATATCAAACACTTACAAATATGCTCAAATATACAATCAAGAAGGAAATTGAACTTTCTCAACAAACATAATGAAAATTCTAGTGTCAATTAAAAATTTCAATCCTAAAAGTCTATTGTTGTGTAGGCCATAATATGAGCTATATAGTAATAAGGTTAAGGGTACTAAAAAAAAGACTTGTATACACTCTAAGAGTGTACTTAAAGATTCAAAGGATAAAAATAATAAGGTGTGAAGGGGGCTAAATAGGTTAACACAAAGAATTCCTAAATCATTTTCTTGATCCAATGTGAATTAATATTTCACCTTAAAAGATTGTAGGTTTTGTTCAAGAATTAGTGAAAAAGTTTTTAACAAACTAGCATGCATATGTTTGAATTTAAACATGTAATAAATTCCCAAGTGTTGTGATTAAGCAAGTTTCTCAATCAACCTAACAAGAAATTACTTGCATCATTTATCAAACTTATTCAATTGTCCAAATTTTCTAATAAATTTGATCATGAACAAGCATTCCAAAATCCAAGAATTCACAAATTATAAAGTGATCACTCTCAAATTAATTCATCTTCACTTTTAGAGCCAACAATTACCCCAAAAGAATGTAATTCAAAAGAATAAAAGAATAAATTAAATACCCTATTCATAAAAGAATTTCAAAAATTGAAAGAATTAACTTGAATCCTTCCCCCAAACTTAAATGAAACATTTTCCTCAATATTTTATAGGAAAATAAAAATTCAATGACATAGAAATTTAGTCCCCTTTCGTGTGATTTTGAAACCAAGATTTATTAGAATAATGGGAACATCAAAATAATTAGTGGTACATGTGGACAAAATTATGCAAATGTTCATGGCCTATGCAATAGGTCATGCATCTGGATTTAATCCATGAGCATGTCTGTCGTACACAAATAGTCCAAAATTTCTAAACACCTGCACAACAATCTCAATTCATAGATTTCTCAACAAATGTTTTCAAATTCTCAAAATAGAATTCTTTTCCCACAATTCTCAAATTCACACATAATTTCAAATAAGCATACACATTCTTAACCACTAGCTTTTTTTATTTAGTTAAGCACACTGTTAGTAAACTGAACCTTCAATTAAAATCTTCCAAGCAATTGTGCATCATAATCTTAAAAACAAAATCAGTCTCATACTTGTAAAAATCATAAATTGACAACCACAATTTCCATAAGCATAGACATATTTTTAGGCACTTTTTTTCATGCAGTTAAACGCACCAATAATAACAGAAGTTTTGACTAAAACTGAACCTCACAAGCACAAATATATTTTCACCTATAAATCAAGCATTTCATCACAACACAACTCTTAACAATCATAATGCAACCATCTCTGCAACTATATCATTATTCATGAAAATAAAACTAAAAATCATAAATACCCAAAGTTCCTATTTTCATAAACTAATAACCACATTGGCTAATTTTTCGGTAATCACAATTCAATTTTTTTTTTTCACTTGCAAATAATAAGCACAATTTTCATAAACAAAATATTTTTTCTCATTTTTATATCCACCAAAAAAAATAAAAAAAATTACTAAACAAATTAACTAGTAGACACAATACACAAAATAAAAAAAAAATAGAACAAAATAAAAAAAATTAAAACAACACAAAATAACTTTCCTAGCAATTTATATCTCATAAAATTTTAATAAGTACTTCAACAATCAAAACACCATTACCCAAAAATCTGAAATACCCAAATATTTACACATCACAAAATAACTTCAAATTACCAATTCAAGCCCTGTAACAATTAAAGACAATATATCCCAAAATAAAATTCCTAAAATACCAATTTTGATCCTGTAATAATTTACAACACAAAATACTCAAATGACAATATAAAAATAGAAAAAAGAAAATATAAGAAGAAGAAGAAGAAATTAAAGAAAATAGAAGAAAAAATTAAATAAATAAAAAAAGTCACTAGTTCGGTGGTGGAGATTGTTCTTGGAAGAATCTCGCATGTGCGAAAAACTTTAATGGTGACTTATTATAGCTTGTTGTCAACTCGATCTAAACTCTCCATTATATGACAACTTCAATTTTTTTTTCAAAGAAGAGCTAGCAAAAAAAAAAAAAAAAAAACTGATTAGATTTCTTTTTGCAACTATTTTGGTGATGAACATAATGAGATTTGGGTGGTCTTTGGAGGAAAGAGAAAGTGGGTAGGTTGGGAGAAGGTGGGCAAGTTGGGAGGAGGCGGGAGGTGGTTATGAATAAAGTTTATGGTTTGTGTGTATTTGGGTCAGGAGGAAACAAGAGGGGTATTTAAAGTGAGATGCCATTCACGTCATTCATTGGCCGATGCATGGTCCATGCAACATAGCTGCAATTGAATTTCAATATTTTCCTCTATTTTTGAACATTCAAAGTGTTGTACCCTCCATAATCACACTACTGTTGTTGCCCATGATCATTGCAGTAAAATAACTTGTAATTAATCTAAATTAACTAAATTAACTAAAATTAAACAAAAAGAAAGGTAATCTAACTAAGAATTAAACGACCAAAAGATACTAAATTTCTAAGAATTTAAACACTAAACTAATTGAAAACTAAAAATAAAAAAATAACATGTAGAACTTAAAATAAACAACTTAAATTGACTGAAATAAAATAAATTATTGGGTTGCCTCCCAACAAGCACTTGTTTAAAGTCATTAGCTTGACTTTTTTTTTATGAATTCTCAGCTTTAAGGTGAATTTAGGAGAAGAATTTCTCCATATTGCAATGCATCATCATAAAAAGAAGGCTTCAACTGATGGCCATTCACATTGAACCTTTTAGAATCCTCTCCTTGCAATTCCAAAGTTCCTTGCGAAAAAACTTGCACAAACTTGAAAGGTCTAGATCCATGAAATTTCAGCTATTTTGAAAAAAGTCTAAGATGAGAATTAAACAATAATACCTGCTATACCGCTTCAAAAGAATGCTTATAAATGCTATAGCTGGGTTTTTCTCTTTATACATTCGGGCTTTTTCATTCGCATCACTTTGGAATGCATATCTCAAATGAAGAGGGGGAGGTTTTGGCTATAGAACTCAAACATTCTTTATTGAGGGAAAAACCTTACTTTCTCCTAAATTCTCAAAATTGCAATCTTCAAATAGACGAGTTGCTTCCAAAATATGAGCTGCACTTTCATGATCCTCATGCAATGTTGATACCCCTTTAATCATGCAAGCTTCGAATGGATCCTTAGGACACTACTGTTAAAAAACTTCTTGAATTGGATCATGAACCACTCTATCCTATTTCAATCTTTAATGGAAGAAATTTTTTTTATTGCTTTGAAAACAACAAACTTTATTGATCCTCCCATCACATTCAACATTAGCTTTCCATTCTTTACATCACTTATAGCTCTCGCAGTTGCAAAGAATGGTCTTTCAAGGATTAATGGCATGTCCACATCCACATCCATATCGAGCACAATGAAATCTACTGGTATAATGAACTTCCTTACTTGCATGAGAATATTCTCCACCACTCCAATTAGATATTTAATAAAGCGATCTACTAATTGCAATGTCATCATAGTTGGTTGAAACTTATCAAGCTTCAATTTTCTACAAGTAGAAAGAGGCACTAGACTAATACTAGCACCTAAATCACATAGTACTCTATCAAATTTGCAATGAGAAATTTGGCAAGGAATGGAGAAACTCCTTGGATCCTTAAGCTTTAGTGGAAGCTTGTTTTAGATTGTGGCGTTACATTCCTTAGAGAGAGTTATCATCTCAAATTCATCCAACTTTCTCTTCTTAGACTAAAACTGCTTGAGAAAATTTACATATTTTAGCATTTATGCTAAGACCTCAACAAATAGAATATTAATGTGAATTCGCTTAAAAATCTCTAAGAACTTGGCATATTGCTTGTCTAACTTATGTTTTTGTAACTGTTGAGGAAAAGGAAAAAGGGGAACATAAGGTTTTACTGGTGTGGGCTTACTTTCGTCTTTCTTTTAAGCTTCCTCCACATTGTCTATCTCATCTGGATTGAAATTTAGGGCTGCTATATCACTTTTTTGGACTAAAACTTTAGAATTTTCAGGCATTTTTTAGGTTGTTTTCTCACTTTGATGTTTGTACTTGCATAAGGGGTCAAATATCTCCATGCCACTTCTCAAAATAATTGCATTACATTGCTCTCTTAGGTTTATTTTAGTCTTACTAGGGAGTGTACCTTGCATTTTTTTCATTAATAATGTTAGCCAATTGCCCAATTTACATCTCCAAGTGTCAATTATGTTGCTTCATTTGGTTCACCTCAATTCGAGCTTGTTTATCTTGTCTAACTTGGTCTCCACCTTCTTAAATTTCTCAATCAATAATTTTTGCATATTCCATGATTGTTTTTCTTCATGTTAAGTTGGTTGAGCTATCAAAATTCCACTTTATTACCTTTGAGAAAAACTAGAAAAATGAGAAGGTTTAGCTTGATTGTCTTGGTTATTTCATGAAAAGTTGGGATGATTCCTCCACCTAGGATTATAGGTATTGGAATATAGATTGTTGGGTTGCCTATTGAAGTTAGAAACATATTGCACATACTCAATAGAATTTTGAGCAAAATGACTTTCCAATTGGCATTCTATTCCCATATCTGCTTCTCTACACCATTCACAAGTCAGCGGTAGGGTATTGATAGCATGTATACTCATATTTTCAAGCTTCTTTGCAAGAGCATCCACCTTAGCGTTAAACATGGTATAGGTATCAATGTCATAGACACTCATAACTCGATTGTTAATTTCCCTTTCACTTGCCTATTGATAGTTGTTTGAGGTCATTTCTTCTAATAATGTATATACTTCATTGATTGATTTTCCTATGAGTGCACCTCCTGTTGCAGCATAAATAGTAATATGTACTATATGGTTAAGCCCATTGTAGAAAATTTGGACTATCAACCAATCTAGTAGGCCATAATGGCGACATCTTCTTTGTAACTCCTCAAACCTCTCTTATGCTTCATATAATGTCTCACCCAACTCTTGTTGAAAGCTTGCAATTACTTGCCTCAATTGTGTGATCTTGTCCGGTGGAAAACATTTTGCTAAGAAACTCTTAGAGAGATCCTCCCAAGTAGCAAATAAGTTAGTTGTCATCTAATTCAACCACCTTTTTGCTTTATCTATCAAGGAGAAGAGAAATAACCATAATCACATTACATCATTGATTGCCCATTAATCTTAAAGGTTGCAAAGATCTCAAGAAAATTGGTAATGTGGGCATTTAGATCTTTATTAGCTTCACCCCCAAAAGTATTTTATTATACCATTTGGATAATTATTTGTTTAATCTCAAAATTATTGGTTGCAACAGTAGATTTTGCATGGGTAATGCTTGATTGAGCCTTTTGTGTTTGTGGCATGGTAAATTCTCTTAAAGCTCTTTGTCTTCCTTCTTCAGTCATTGTGTCTTTAAGCACACACCAATCGCTTCACCTATCAAAAGATACAAAACACAATTAAAGGCAAAAAATTAAAAATACAAAATTTAAACATTAGATTAATAAAAATCTTAAGTGAAATTAATATTATGAAAATTCAATCCCCGACAAGGGCAACAAAAGCTTATTGCGTATGTAACCCTTACAAGTGCACAAATCGCTCAAGTAATACAATAAAAAGTAGAGATCATTCCTAAAGGATTGTTTTACATAAGTACCAATAAAAATCTTAATTTTTCTATTATCTAGCAATCAAAATAATAAGAGAATAGTAAACAAAAACTAAAATTGCAAAAATAATTAAGCAAAACTGAAATTAAATTAAAAGAAACTCTATATGATAATGATTTCTAGGGAATTCAAGTACACCGCAATATCATTTCATAAATATATCAAGATAATTATATCAATTGAGATTGGGTTGTGCTTGAAGATGGATTTTCCTAATTTACCTAATAATCTCTCTCAAGTAAAATTGAGTCTATTATTACTGAAATTATGTTCACTCTTGTGGTAAAAAAAATTAATAATAATGCATTAAACTTCATGAATAATCATTGAATATCTCTAAAAGTCAAGCTTACCCTCATGGTCTCAATCTTCTAATTTAATATGCTAAGACTAACATTAGATTGTTGGACTAGGTTGATCAAACCTAAGTCATAAGCCTCTTTTAATCTTAACAATAGAGATTGATTAATTCTAATGTTTATTTAAGTGTCGTTTTGTAGTTGCTAAGTTAGTTTTTTATTGAAAGTTAGATGGAAGACTGTATCTCTTACTTTGAGGAAGACATCTGAATTCGCAGTCAAGAACCTATAATTCGCAATCGTGACCTTTCATTAAGGATGGATGAAGTTAGGCCATAAGAATTCACGTACGAATTTACAGCTGCGATTTAGATGAGAAAAACTTCATTATCTTACAAAGGAATTCATAGTGGCATTCGTTTTCAATGTTGCGACTACAGATTTCATAACAAATAGGAGGGAACCAAATTTGTAACCAAATCACACCAAGTGTCCAAGGCAACCATTGGACTATCAAAAATCACAAGGGTGACGCATCTATCATGACCACGACTCAAGAAAGTGTTGCCTCATCACCAAACAAAAGTATCTATTGTGCCTAAGAAGGAATTAAATCGCGACCGTGACTTTTGGTTGGACGGTCAAACACAACGACTATATTTTTTGAGTGACCAATGGATGAAAGACACGTGCACTAGCCATTGGACACAGAACAGGGTTCTCTGCTGTGATTTTGAGCTTTCCAGGATAAATTGAAAAATTGTAATCGTGAAATGCCAGTCAAGACCGTGACTTCTGTCTAACAGACATTTAATGTAAAATCTGTCTAACTTCCTTTGGAGATGTAGGGATAGTTTGAGAATAATATCTCTTTGGTGGATATAAATGCAAATTTGCTACTCATTCTTCAAATTCTTATTGATTGCTTAGTGTTAGCATTAAACACCTTTGTAATTGGATTGAAAGTTAGCCTAGCTTCCTAAACTCTATATTAGATTGAAGTGTGAGTCTATCTAAAACACTTAAGTGAGGTTATGTGTGAGCCTAAAAACACAAATTGTAAAGGGTTATGTGTGAGCCATAAAACACAAATTATACAAGTTAGGTGTGAGCTTGGAAACACCACTTTAGTTGAGTGAAATACCTAATAGTAAAGAATTAGGCAGTGGACATAGGGTTTGTTAACAACCAAACTACTATAAACATCTTGTGTTCAATTTCTTTACTCCTTTTTATTTATCTTATCTCCTTACCCTTCCTCCAAAATTTTTAATCTCCTACCAATTCAACCCTCATTCTTGGTGCACTAAGGCCAACATAGACTTCCACTTTCACTCTATCATCTAGAATCTCAAACATTACACGTATCATACTTATAAGATCAATTAAGCTCGAACATTTTAAATTAAGACACCTAACATAATTAAAGCAAAATCACTTCATAGATTCATGAAATAAATTTTAGGCTTTCACTTTAATCCTTAGAATTGAAGAATTAGTTCATCCTAAGAACAGAAAAAGAAATAAAGAAGAAAGAATCCACTAAATTGAGAAGAAGAATTTTCAAAGAAAAGTCTTACTAAACAAAAACGATGAAATCCCTAAAAGAGAATATGTCTCTAATCTTCTCAAAATCTCCTTTTTATTTGGTATAAATGTTGGATCCTTTTTTCTCTCTTAAAAATTTGGTCTTATTCCACTTTAGAATCTCTATCCAAGTATGTCAAATCTCCTTAAAAAAGTAGCCTGTAATTTGCATTTCAAAAGTTGGATCTAGCGCCTTGAATGATCTAATGCATAGGCTATGTAATAACCCACACACTTAATTGATTACGCGATTTTGCTCTGCTAACTGATTAACTCTATATCTTTGCATGGGCCATGCAATAGCCCATGCAACATTATTGAAAATTGTATTTTATCTCCTTTTTTCAAGAATTTCCTATACGAACATAAAAAATAGAAAATTAATTTATTCCAAAATAAAAACATTATAAAAATAAAGAAAACTAATAATTTCTAATCTTAAATATATGGTAAAATGACTCCCAGCTCAAGGATTCATTTCTTTGTGCCTTCCTGCAAAGTTTATTTTTGCAACATTAGGAAGAGTTGAAAGTTACCCCAATTTGTTCCTCCATTTGGTCATCCATCTGTAGTGCTTTTCTCATTATTGATTAGAACTCTGATTGAAGTGTTTTTGCATCTTCTTTTCAAAGTTTTAGGAATTGTAATTGGCTAAGCTATAGAATTTCTTTTAGGCTTTAGCTACTTATTTGCTTGAAGCATATTTTGTCCTTATGAATTTTTTATTTTTTTATAAGGATTGTTGTCATCTTCCTCGTGATTTTTCTCCTTATTTCTTAATATTGTTGCTGATGTTGATTCCATTTCTCTTAAATCTCCTGATGATTCTTTTGTCTAGATGGCTAGTGTTAATTGCTTAGTAACTCCTAAAGTTGTAATTTCATGGCTTCATGGTGATAGGCAAGATGTACCTTGGAACCATTCTCTTTGAAAGCATTTTCTTCTACCCTCTCATTATTTGGTTTGTTAAAGAGTTTTTCACAATAAACTCTCAATTGATAATGCTTTGTGAAGGCAAGATTTGGTGATTGTTTCGATTTGTCATTTGTGCTCTAATACTTGTGAATCCATCCATCATATTTTTGTTGACTACCCCTTTACCAAAATGATTTGGCAAGCACTAAGTTCACTCTTTCACATTTTGTTGATAACTGATTCTTATCTCAATATGTTTAGCATGGTGCTTAAGTTTAGCTATAGACCTCTACTTCGTTCTCTCCTTCAAGTAGTGATTTGTTCGACCATTTAGGCTATCTGGTGTTGCTCACAATCTTATAATGTTTTAAGATTTGTTGCCTCAATTTTAAGATTCTTTATTTCATATGGAATAGAATTAAATATGTTGATCTATTTCACGTATGACATATGAAGAATTTGATAGAGGAATTAATGATCTTTAAAGCTTTATGTATTACTACTCTAGCTCCTCGTATTATGGAAATGCAATAGATTAGATTAAAATTAACACCAATGGAGTTGTTCTTGATCCTCTAAGTTTGGTTGGGATAAGTAAAATCTTTTGAATATTTAGAGGTTTCGTCCATACTTGCTTTGTGATACCACTCGATATTTGTTTTACTTATGAAGCAAAATTGGCAGTTGTGATCCTTGCTTTGACTAAGACTCGAACTTGTGGATGGAATAAACTCTAGCTTGAATGTGACTCTAGTTATGTGGTGAACTATTTTTGTGATCATTCTCTAGATGTACTATGGTAATGGCATGTTAGATGGCTAGCTTGTCTTCAATTTGTTGATTTCATTCCTTTTACAGTCACTCATATCTATCCAAAGGGAATCTCTATAGTAGATGCTTTTTCATCCTATGTAGCTATAAAGGACAACCATGTTGGTGGTCCTTATTTCCTTTATTTTGTAGTCATTTAGTTTACAATGATATGTTGGGCATGTCCAACTATTGATTTATTGATTAGCCATTTTTGTTTTGGCTTGTCTTGTTTTATATATTGGGTATGTGCTCTTTACATTTTTATTCTTTTTTTTATATAAATTATTATTATAGTTGCATGAAGATGACACTATAAGGTTGTCAACTTGGTTGAGAAGTCTTGGTGCACCTACCGAGATACTTCAATAACGCTTTATATTAAAAAAAAAAAAAAAAGGTGTTAAGTAAAGGGAGCAACCCCCTCCACCTTAGATTAAAGAGTTGTAACTTAAAAGATCAACTAGAGAGCATTAACCATCTGGGAGTATTCAAATTCAAAATATGTTATGCTTACAAATGAAAGGGAGCCAAAAAGCTTCCAAGAAGTTCAAACTCATAAGGAGAAAATTCAGTAGATATAAGTGAAGAAGAAAGACATGAATTCCTTGAAGAAGGATGATACTTATAAGTTTGTTGAACTTTTAGAAGGTAGAGAAGCCTTGAAGAATATATAAGTGTTCAAGCTAAATTAAGATGGTTACAATCCAGTGAAATACAAAGCTCATTTGCTTGTGAAGGGCTTTAATTAAAAGAAAGACATAAATTTTGATGAGATATTTTATCCTATTATAAAGATGAGTGCTATTCAAGTATAGCTTAAAACTTTAAGCTGGAGTACTTAGATGCAAAAACTACATTCTTTCATTTTGATTTTAGAGAAAAAAATATATGTGGTTTAGTTAGAGAGATTTGAAATGAAAAGAAAAGAACATATGGTTACAACTTAAAGAAGAGCTTATATAGCGTGAAATAGGCTCCTAAACAATGGTATAAGAAATTTAACTCATTCACAGTGGGCCATAGGTATACTAGAATGAAGATCAATGTGTATTCCAAATCATTACTTAGTGATAAGTCTATCCTTCTCTTATATATGGATGATATGTTAATTATATGGCAACATGCTAAATTCATTAGTAATTTGAAGACAAAATTATTTAAGAGTTTTGACATGAAAGACCTGAGGCCAACTAGACAAATTCTTCATATGTAAATTTTTATGAAAGAAAAGCTAAAAGATTATGGTTGTTGCAAGAAAAATATATTGAACAGGTTCTAAAAGGATGCAATATTAAGAGTGCTACACCTGTTAGCACACATCTTGCTAATCATCTCAAGCTTAGTAAGACTTGTCCTTCTACTCAGAAAGAAAGAGACAATATGGTAGTTATTCCTTATTCCTCCATATTTGAGAGTTTGATGCATGCAATGATTTCCACATGATCTAATATTGCCCATGCAGTTGGCTTGGTGAATAGTTTTCTATCCAATCTAGGTGGAGATCATTCAAAAGTTGTGAAGTCAATCTTTAGATACAAGAATGATACTTCTAATATGTGCTTGTGCTTTGGAGATTCAAAACCAATGCCTAAGGTATATATTGATGTAGATATGGTAGGTGGCTTTGATGGTAGAAAGGTCTATTTCATGGTAGTTATTTGCTTTCACAGGGAGAGCTATTTCTTAGTAATCTAAATTATAAAAGTGTGATTTTTTTTTTTTTTATCCATAACTAAAGTTGAGTACATTATGGTAGCCAAAGCAAGTAAAAAAAAAAAAAAAAACTTTAGAAGAAAAGATTTGTTTAAGAGTTAGTTTTAAAACAAGAAGAGTATTTAGTTATTGTGATCATCAAAGTATTTTACATTTAAGCAAAATGCTACATACCACGATTGTAACAAACATGTTGATGTGAGATATCATAAGATTTGTGAAGTTATGAATAATTATGAGGTGTATTTAAAGAAAATTCACACATATAACAATCCAACTAACATATTGAAAAAAAGCGGTGACCCATGATAAGGTTCAATTTTTAATTAAATTAAAGGGATTGAAAGTTGATGACCTGGAGCCACATTGTCATGGCTCAAATGGTATAAAAAGAAAAGTTGCTTTCTTTTTGTGTGGCAAGAGTGCACAACATACAAAAATAAAAGAAGCAGCCTTCTTTTATGCACGTAAACTAAATTATTTTGCGTGTGAGAATATTAAAATTGTAGTTTGGACGATAATATTGAAAGGGATTTTCTCTAGTTTTCTATTATCACTACTAAGTATTGTAGGAATTTGATAAGAAGGTAATTATTATATTATTCATTATTAGTGCTCTCAAATTTGAATTAAACATGAGACTTGATTATGTTTGGTTTTCTTGATAATGAATTTGATTCAAAATTTGATTTATGATTTTTTATCAACATTGAACAATTTTTCATGTAAAATCTTGTATTTGTGATTATTTAATTTTCATGTTTGATTTTTCTTTATGTGATTGGTCTTTAATTTGCATAATTATTATTTATTTATGGCTCAACAATTATAACAATAATGTTAAAAATAATAACCATAGTGATTATGACAATTATAATGAAAGAGATCATAGTTGCAACAGTAGTATTATAGTGGTGGAAATTAAGATGTAAAAAATAAGATATACTAAAACAAATGAAATGATAATGAGCAATTTCTTTAAACTAATCTTTAATAAAAAGCATTTGTTATCAAGCATTTTAAAAATACAAATATCATCAAATAAAATTAAAAAAATTAATTACTTTATTTCAAGTACTTTGTATAGATTAAATACCCTTTATTTTATTTCCTTAAGCAATGTAAATTATGGGATCAAGTGTAAAACACTTCAGTGTTTGAATATTACCAATGTAAGTGGTTGTTGATATCATTGTACTAAAGAAATTTCAAACTCCTTCTGCAACATTTATACAAGTTCATAAAATTGTCCAAGTTCATGATTAAGAAGAAAAAGTAATGTCTGACAAAATAGACCCACTAAGTAAGCCTTGTGCTGAGTTAAGCATGTATGCCAACTTTCTCTAGCGCATGTCCCTATCCTAAGTGGTTAACCCTAAGCTTTTATTCCTGATCTACTTTCAATCCTTTTTTTTTTTTTTTTTTTTTTACTTTCCTTCCTTACACTACGTGTTGGTGATCCATCCATTTCTATCATTACTTTCCTGTTGATACTTTATTTAAGTTCTACCGACCAGTGGTGGCTAATAAAGAAGGCCCTGTTATGGAGTTATCACTTATAATGGATTAAAGCAATGTCTTAGAGCCAGTACTACAGTTAATCTCTAATGATGGAATGGGTAACAACCGATCAGCTTGCACATTAGTAGGCAAAGTAATTGCAACGAAATCCTTCAGTGCTAATGTTGTTAAAGAAGCTATGAGAAGTTCATGGAAGCTTTAACATGGATTTTCAATCTCAGCCAAGTGATAATAAACATATTCACTTGAGAAAAGTATAAAAGAGTACCCTGTGGTTTGAAATTTTACACTTAAGGTGTAGAATTTTTTTTTGGATTGATAGATATCCTGTGATTAACGTCGTTAGCAAAATTTGTCAAATATGTAAATTTCATTCATTTTTTATGAAGTGTTGTCGTTAACTACTTTTTTATTATTTTTTTATTATAACGTGGCACACACTTTACATGTTATTCACACTTTCTAAAATATCGCAAATTAATCTTTTTTCCCAATTTTAAAATCCTTAATTTTTCTAATCCCCATATTTTACCCTAATTTCACAATTTTAAAATCCTTAAGTATGGATAAAATACTGTTATCTATAGTAAGGATGGATGAAATCCCTAATAAAAACATCAACAGGTGTTAACTATGATGGTTCCCCTTTGCAATAATATCTGCAACACATAAAATGTGATAAACGCAATAATACCATTTACTCTTTCTTAGCCAATTGTACCCTTAATCATTAACAAACCAGTATCAGTAAAATGCCTCCAACTAACCTTAAAGCAAGCTTGCCAAGGTAGGTATCATGATTGATTGGTGACTATTTCGGAAAATGATCCAAAAGCCATGACAAAGCAAACCAAATCTCACAAATTATTGATGTTAACCATAATGTGTAAGCATTATTCACCAAGGGAGTTGCACGATATTGGAAGAAGCCTAAAATAATAAGTCGTAGAATGATTACAACACAATTAGGAATTAGGTGAGAGGATGATATAGGCACCGCACGACTTAAAAGTTGTCGAGCGTCATTAACCCTGTGACATTGAAACATCCCAAAAGATTTCCATATTAGGGATTTTAAAATTGTGAAATTTAGGCAGAAGAAATTGGAGATTAAAAAAATTAAGGATTTTAAAATCAGGAAAAAGGATTAATTTAGAATGTTTTAAAAGGTGTGTATGACATGCAAAAAATGTGACACATCATCAGTAAAAAATAATAAAAAATAATTAACATCAACACATCATAAAAAATTGACAATTTATATATTTGATAAATTTTGTTAATGACCTTTATCACACGATAATTCTCCGTCAGAAAAAAAATTTCACAATCCTTAGTGCAAAAAGCCCAAACCACAACAGTTTCTCTATTCATTTTTTAGCAGAACGCCAATGCTCAAAAAGTTCTAAAAGCCAGATCCTGGCCCCTACGTATTGAACTTTTTGTTATTCAGGAATGGCCTCCAGATCTACCGTTTGGAGATTTCCAATTATCTGAATCCCCAATTTTAGATCCAAGCTCATGGGTTACCACCTAATCAAATTACAGATCAAAATGCTCAGTTGATTGCTAACCTTTTTACTGGGCATATAGATATTGATCTTGGTATTATTCGGGAGGGTTGTTGGTGGAAATATCTTTGATTCAAAGTCTTGATCAAGGTTCATAAACCATTAACAGTGGGTTTTTATAGTATAAAGGCAAATGGAAAAGTGTTGTTTGGGTTAGATTACGGTATGAAAGGAAGCCTAATATCTATTATTTTTGCAGTAAAATAAGGCACATTGTTTGGATGTGTGAGGAGGTGAAAACCCGTAGCAGACAAAACCAAAAAATTAGATTCAAGCTTTGTTTTGGACCATGGATGAGAGCCTTTAGTCTCCACGCCAGAAAGGAGATAAAATCGGTTATTAAAAAGTTCATGGGATTATGAGCTTTGCAATTAGTGTCGAACAAGCAAGGGAAAGCTATGAAGGGTATAGTAAACATGGTGAAAGACTGGATGGTGAACACCTTCACTCCATCGGAGGTCAGTGGTGGTGATGGGAAAGACGAGGGCATTAATAAGACAGTGCACACTGAGGGGATGGGGTTCCATTTATATTAGCGTTGCAACCAATTTAGGTATCCGCGAGACTATTTGCTGATGCATTATAGAACTTTAAAGTAAACACTACAACTGCTAGCCTTATAAGGAAAGATGTTAGTGGGGATGGGTCCTTGCTTATTAGTTCAATTGATAAAGAAGCCCTCGTACCTTAATTGCAAAAGGACACTAAGTACTCCATAGGTCATGTCACTTGGCAGGAGTCTATCAAAGGAAATTATGGAACTAGCATTAAGGCAGGGGCAGACCTTAGTAATGGAATTGGTTTGGGCCTCGTCTGTTATTATGAACATGAGCCCATTAAAGCAGATCAGGCCTTTAAGTTTCTTCTACTAAAAATCGACCAAGGAAGCCCACTTTCAGTTGGGCCTTGATAAAGTTATCGTTCCAAGCTGAGCTCAAAGAACTCCCGAACCCAAATGTTTTAAATCGTTTCGTTGATAACACGCCTCTCCATCATCTTATTTTACTAGCCAGGAATTTATTTTTTCCCCAACACTCCCCTGATAATTTTACAAGCCTTAAAAGAAGAAGCTCCAAAGGCTTTTAAATCTTTTATAGGTCAAGCTTTAGTTATCAAGAATGAAAATCCCATGGATTCATCGTTGTATGCTAGTCACAATCGAAATTGGAAGCGATTAGCTAAGCAATAAAGAGAGAGATTGAGCAACACAGGAGCCTTTGATGATTAAGTAATGTCCCAAGAAAAGATTGTAGCCATTGGAGGATCACTTAAAATAGGAAAATGTAAACAATTAGGGTAAAAGAGTATGCACTTCTGCCCAACGTCCAAATTTGACAGTGGTGGAGAGTGCCAACCCAAAATGGCCCCAATCAGCCTAATGAACCTTTTGTTTTGGAACTACTAGGGTATGGGAACCCCTTAACAGTTCATCACTTAAAAAGGATTTTGCAAACCCATTCCCCACTTGTTTTGTTTTTAGTGGAAATTAAGAAAAAAGATGTATTGGTTAAACGCAGATTGGCTCAGTGCGGCTAGCATGATTTTGCTTTGGTGGAGTCGTAAGGATCTTCGGAGGGGGGGTTGATGCTAGCATGAAACAAAATGTGGTGACTCAGTTTATATGTAGGGAGACTTATTTTATTCATGCAATTATTGAAGACCAAACTAGTTGCACAAAATGGGATATGCTTTGTGTCTATTTGAATACCGATGATAAGGAACGCGAATGTCAGTTTTTGTTTTGATTAACTGCAGAAATAGAATTGGAAAGGAGATATTGATTGTTAGGAATATCGGGCTAATTTGTAAATGAGAGTAAAAAAAAAATAAAAACTAGAGAAATATGATAAATAAAAAAATATTTATAAAAATATGGTCAATTTAAAAGTATTTAGCGAATAGAGGTGGTCAACTTCGATCGTCCGCCAGTTAAATTGGCGGACGTTACGGTATATAAGCCTCCGTTTTTTATTTTTTAAAATTTTTATTGTTCGTTTGTCAATTACAATGTGTTTGCAGCTCTGCTGCAAGCAAAGATTCTGTAGCAATAGAGAGGCTCTGCAACAAAATCTCTGACAGATTCTGCAGTAGAATCCCTTTTGCAAAATTTTTTTTACTTATAAGAATAATAATATATTTTTTAATACTTTATTTTCTAATATTATATTATTATACAATAATTTAAATATAATAATAATAATAATATTATTATTATTATTTTCTTTATCTTTATAATATAATAATATAAAACATATTTAAATTAATATTATAATATAATATTTAAATATCTTAATATCATAATCTTAATATTATAAAATATTAATATTTTAAAAATGTTATAAAAAATCAAAACATTTTTATTTCGTCTACCAGTTTAACTAGCGAACAATATAAAAAATTTGATCTATCATTCTCTTGTTAGTTCGCTGGTTTAATTGACAGATGAACAAGTACAACAACATTCACAATTTTAATTGACATACGAATATTAACCATCGTTTCAATAATATTTTATTGATGTACTCAAATTTTTAAAAACACTTGTTCGCCACTTAAAATAGTGGACAGAACAATCCAAACATAAAAAATATTCTCTCATTTATCAGTTAAATTGCAGGTTAGAATAATAAAAACATTTTAGAATCATAAAACATTCACTTATCCGCTAATTTAACTAGCGGACTAATTACATGCATCGACGTTACGTTTGTGCATATAAAATTATTCTCGTATGAACTAATTTTCAAACAAAAAATGTGTCCGACACTTGTACTGGTGAATATAAATTTGGTTTCATAATTCTATTGACTATTGTTTTTAATAATATTTCATTGATTTACTAAACTTTTTTTGAAAAATATTTGAGAACAATTAAAAAATAAAAAAATTAAATGAATTTGTATCTTTTCTTCTTTTTTTTTATACTTTATTTTAAAATATTTTAATACTTTATTTTTATAATATTTTATAAAAATTTATTATTATATAATATTTTATAATATTATAATAATATATAATCATAATGTATATTACATTGTAGAAGAGATTATACTACAGAATCTCTACCTGCAGCAGAGACAGCAGAGAATCTCTGTTGTCTCTACTAAAAGCAAATTGTTTGTCCGCCAATTATACTGGCGGACGAACAATAAAAAATAAAAAAAATAAAAAAAATGAGCATTTGTGTATAGTAACCTCCGTCAATTTAACTAGCGGACGACCGACGTTGACCACCGACTATTCGCTAAATACTTTTGAATTGATCCTATTTTTATAAATATTTTTTTATTTATCATATTTCTCTAATTTTTATTTTTTTAATTCTCATTTACAAATTAGCCCAGGAATATCAATATAATGATTAGGATGAATGAAAAACGGGATGAAAGAAGTTGCAACCGCAGAAAGATTCAAGGATTTTAAAGCTTCATAAGTCGAATGGGTTTAGTGTATTTGGGATGTCTTAGTGCTCGATTCATATTGAATAATCACCATTTTGGTTTGCATAATATGCAAGAATTGCTGGATGGATGCTTGGCAACACCTTTATGGCAACTGCAATGTCCACAATCCATTGTCTCTCATTTAGAAGACTTGGGTTCAGATGACCGACCAATTCTGCTTCAATTGAGATTAAAAGCATGGAACCCTAGGAGATTTTTCCATTTTGATGCAAGATGGGTGGAAGTAGGATAGGTTTGAAAAATGGTAAACCAGGCATGGCAACTGTGCCCTATTGGATGAACCATGTATCAGATTGCTTGTAAGTTAAAATGTTGCCAGCATCAAATTGTGCATTGGGCAAAAATGAACAACATTAATACTAAAAAAAAGATAGGATTTCTCACTCAACAAATCTAAGAAGTGAAAATGCAACAAGACAAATGGCAGCGAATGGCCATTAGATAGTTAAAATATGATTTAGTCAAGGAAATCAATAGAGGAGAATTATTCTAGGCTCAAAAGACATGCCAAGACTAGTTAACGTTAGGAGATCATAACACATCTTTCTTCCACACAAAAACCATTCACAGATGAAGGGGAAATTCTATTTGTGGGTTTGCTAAATGAACATGGGCAATGGAACATTAACAGGGAGGACATCATTCACATTGTAACTCAATATTTTCAAAAGATATATCTTTTCCTCAGTCTACAGACTTTAGCAAGGTGACAAATGAGGTGCAAACTAAGGTGACGAATGAGATGAATGCAATGTTGGTAGCCCTTGTAACGAATGATAAAATTTGAACTGTGACTTTTGCCATTCACCCAACTAAAGCCCTAAGAGAGGATGGATTCACCAGTAAATTTTACCAGGTTTATTGGGATGTAATCGATGAGGATATCAACCGAGTTGTCAAAAGCTTCTTTATCTTGGGTAGATTATTGAAGAACATTAATCATACCATGTTGCCTCATTCCTAAGTTAACTACTCCACAATCCATAAAACAATTTAGGTTGATCAGCCTTTGTAATGTTTTGTATAAGATCATTGCCAATATCTTCACTACTCGTCTTAAAATCATTAGTGCTAATTAGAGTGCCTTTACTAAAGGAAGGTTTATAATTTATAATATTTTAATAACATATGAAATTATGCACTCACTCAAAACTAAACGATCTGGAGCCCGTCAGGAAATGGCAATAAAACTAGATATTGCTAAGGCATATGAATGTTGAGTGGGGCTATTTGAAGCATATTATACAGGTGATGGGCTTTCATCATACATGGGTTAATTGGATTGTGCAATGCATCACTACTGTGACCTATTCTGCTAGAGCAAATGGTGAGCGACGTGGTTTTATTATTCCTATCAGAGGTAAAAACAAAGGATTCTCTCTCCCCCTATCTATTCTTACTTTGTGTTGAGGGCTTTTCTAATCTTCTTTTTGCGATAAAATAAAGGAATTTAATTGCAAAACTCAAAATTGCAAGACATTGCCCTGCTATCTCGCAGTTCCTTTTTGCCGATGACGCCATCATTTTCTGTCAAGGTCAAAGATATGATCAATTCTTTTTAAGCTGCCAGTGGGCAAGCCATTAATTTAGGAAAGTCCTCTTTATTTTTCAGTTGCAATGTCCCTCATAATAAAAGAGATCAAATTGCTCATCTTATGTAAATCCATAATTGGGGGAGGGGGACAAGATAAATACTTGGGCTTACCAGTGGTAGTTAACAAATCAAAAATCCAAACTTATGTAGAATTGAAGGAGAAAATTGCAAAGAAGGTGATAGAGTGGATGGTGAAGAATGCTATCCTTAGTCGAGAAAGAGGTACTGATTAAGGCAGTTGCTCTAGCAATTCCTATTATGTTGTCTTGTTTTAAATTGCCAATTTCTATATGTAAGAGCATTAATCGAATCATTACTCAATTCTGGGGGGGGACAATAACAAAATGAACAAAGAAAGTTGTGGATTTCTTCGAGAAAGAATTACAGGCTGAAGACAAATTGGAGGAATGGGCTTTTGGGACATAAAAAGCTTTAACTTGGCAAAGCAAGGATGGAGAATTTTGAAGAACCCGCGTTCTCTAGTGGCTCAATTATTGAGAGGGAGGTACTTTCCTCATTGCAATTTTATGGAAGTCGAAACTGGATCAAAACCATCTTATGCTTGGAGGAGTATTATTGAAGGGAAATTCTTAAATGAGTTGTTAGATGGCAGGTAGGAGATGGCAGCTCTATTGCCTGTTTTACAGATCCATGGCTACCAACAGCTTATCCCTTCACTCATACTTTGAAAGCTCAAAATCTACTAATGTGTTATGGTAATTCTCCTAAGATGAATGTCAGATTCCCACCTTATCTCAAGATTGTTTTTTAGTGGAGATAGGAAAGATTCAGTCCACTTGATTTTCCGTTACCCTTTTGCAATTACTGTTTGGTTTCACTCTCCATTAGGTTTGAGGTCTACTCTAATTTTGGGAATGGAGTTTGTTAGTTATTGGAAATGGGTGGGTGATTACCTCAAATCACTGGATCAAATCCTTGTAGAATGAGAATCACTGGATCAAACTTAATGCTTTTATTTTGTGGCATATCTGGAAGAGCATGAACTCGATAGTATTTCGCCAGCATCCAATTGTGGGGGGGTCCAAAATGCAATTTCACAAATGGAGGAGTTTCAAATCGCTCAAAGGATGGTGCATCCTCGTGGCCTTGGTAAACTTAATCATAATTTAGCTCCAACTTGGATACATCTTAATTCGAGGGTGATGAAGATAAATTTTGATGCGGTAGTTTGTACAAAAATAGGGTGGGGGCTGTAGCAGCAATTGTTTGGGACAACCAAGGTAGATTTTATCCTGGGCCGTTAGGAGATGGCCCTTCATGATCAATCCCCTTGTACTGGGAGCTCTGGCTCTGAAGGAAGCTGCGGCTTTGGCTTATAGCACAGGACTTGGGAAGGTAGCGATTGAAGAATATGCTTTACAAGTTATCTAAGTTGCCCAGGGGTTGCGGCCTAAGCCAGCATTGATTTCTTCGCCTCTTTTTGATGCTACTAACTTATTGAAGGAATGTCTGTCCTGGTCTATTGTTTTTTTTATCCTAGACAACATAATTACGTAGCTCACTGTATGGCTAAAAAAGCCCTCTTTTCTTTAGTGCGAATCGTTATTGTCAAATGGTCTGGCTTGTACATCACTTAAAGTTTGTACCGGTTTAGCTTTGTTTCAATATATATATATATATATATATATATATATATATATATATATATATATATATATATATATATAATGTTTTAAAAAAC
>CATIWR010220735.1:0-12041 GCA_949677035.1 Omphalea diandra
TTTATCCCACTGGCTGGATCGAACTCGACCCAAACCAACCAAAACAAACCCAAACCAACCACGCGAATATATATATATATATATATATATATATATATATATATATATATATATATATATATATATATACATATGTGTGTGTGCGCGCGCGCATATATGTATGTATTTATATATAAAATTTTAGGATTATATATTAACTTAATACATGTATATGTTATACATTTAAATAAAAATATATAAATTAAAAATTGTAAATATATTATATATTTGTACACTTAAATATTACTTAATATAATTTTTTATAATTATAAAGTTATATTTTATTAATTTTATGCATTCAAATAAATAATTTTATGTTATAATTTATTTCATAATATTTAAAAGATAGTTTATATGAATTAAAATAACTATAATTATGAAATTTTTAAAAAAATAAATTTAGAATCGAAACTGAACCAAACAATAATCAAATAACACTGAAAAACCATATCAGAATTGAACCAATTTTCTGTTTGATTCAATCTCGATCCTTCATCTTATTCAATCCAGTTTTGAAGTTTTTCAAAACTCTGGACTGTGCTCAAGCTTACATAGATCTATAAGTTAACCAATTAAATTAAACTATATGTATAAATATTTTAAATTTCAATGAATGATTTATGATCCTACGTGGTGGATTAAGATCATTATTTTATATATATATATGCGCGTGTGTGTGTGAACAAAGGCATTCAACCACCATCTATCAAATTAAAAAAAAAAAAAAATTTGAAACAAATCAAGGGAGAGTGAATGCTTTCCATTGGATTCAGGCCCGTTGAGGGAAGAGGTCTCATTAGAGAATGAGTGCTGCAAATGGGGCTCTTAGCCTCAGTGGACTTGAGGGATGGTCTGATGCAAAGTTTTGAACCATGGTCTGATTCAAAATCCATTCAACTACCCTAGGGATTGATTATTTATTGGAGATTTCTTAAGAAAGCATAATTTTTCACAAAACATTCACACCAAAACTAATTCATAAAAGTTCTTAATTTTTGAATATTAAATAATTTCTTCATTAAACAACTTAGCTCTAAGAAGCAATGAAACATTGCCAAAATAAATTTGACCTCTCACCATGCTAGCTTGTAATCTAGAGACAAATGATAAATAATTCAAAATATCCTCCACACAACTTATAAAGTTAACACCCTAATGTCTAAAAAGAAACAAATTATCAGCAGCAACTATAAATAATTTGATCTCAAATTGAGACAGTTAAAATGCAACTGAATAATTTGATCTCAAATTGAGACAGTTGAAATGCAACTGAAAATCAACCAAATTAAATTTATTTAACAATTTGGATAAACATTCCATAATAACTACAAATAATAAGGGACGATATAAGATCTACTTGTCTCACACTCAAACCATAATTGATTTTTTTTTTTAAAAAATATATATTAAAAAGTAAAAACTTAATAATATCTCTTCAATGAAATCTCAATTCGTGAAATCATAAGCTTTTTTCGGGTCTACTTTAATAGCGGACCTAAAAGGATTACTTTGCCTATACAATTTATAACTTACAAGATGCAAATAATACATTTACAATTCTTCTTTCATGAATAAAAGTATAATGATTCACTCGAATAATTCTTGATAAGTGAATTTTCATTTTATTCGCAATGCTACAGACATATAGTCATCTAGTTTATTTAGATAGATTGGCAACCTTAAGGATAACAGTTAAAGCATATTATTAGATTGTTTAATAACTCAAGTCTCTTATTACATCAATACCTACAATATTCCAAATCAACGTCTTGAAGAACACATCAAATAACCCATTTAGCCTAAGACTTTCTCATATTCCTTATGTCGTACTTCTTTTTACTTTTCAACAATCACAGAACAATACAACCCTTTCCCAAATTCATAGGTAAAGCAAAGATTCAACTCAAGAACCTCAGTAATAATATGAACATATCTCCCACCCCTTGTTTTTTTACCCAACAAAGATTCATAAAAGTGAATTTTATAGTTTCTGGATGATCAGTTTCACTATCATCTTTCGATCTTATTCATTGGTCTTTTGTATTTTATTATGTTATGATAGCATTGGAGTGCTTGAAGTGAATTCATCCGCGCGCGCGCACACACACATATATATAGAAAAAAGCTAGACTTCTGCTTAAAAATTCTTCCTCATTTTATAAATTTAAATTTAAAATTCTGGACACAAGTTTTTTTTTTTTTTCTCAATTAAGAAAAGACTAAAAAGAATTCGATAGGTCTTTCTGTAAATCTCCAAAATGCTATCTAAACCTGTTGTTTACTCCAAAATTTGTATAATATTGTTCCGATCAAAGTAGTACACTATGAAATACCGATTTCTGACAGTTAACAACACAACAATAACAAAAGGTGCCGATCAATATCTGTAATGAATGTACCTTAGAATCCAGATGTCTGAATGGAAGTGGTAACAAAGTCTTGATCCACGGTAGTCGCATGGTAGCAATGTTTTGAAAATTGGATCCGACCAACTGGTCATCAGTAAAATTGAAAATTTAATTAGTGATTAATTTTTATAGATCCAATTCGGTTTTAAGATAATCTTTATATTTTTAATTATTTTAAATATTTTATAATATTTTATTTGATTTTTTATAATTATTTTAATAATATTTTTAAAAATTTATTTATTATTAAATTATTTGAATCCAATCAATTAAATAAAAATTAATTACTTAACTAATTGATTGACCAATCTAGTTTTAGAAACATTGTATAATAGCAGCACATGCAAAATATTAAGATGACCTAAAAGATAGAGCTACAAGATGATGAGCTAAAAGTTGATGTCATGTATGTTCTTCTATATTCTTTGGCTCTTAAAGATCATGTGTTACTTTATGAAATTTAGACAAATGTCTCTCTTGTGCTTGGGTTTTAAGCACATATATGCTCATGAAGAATGATTTTAAAATCAGATGAATTAATGAATCAGTTAGTGAATCCATTTTCAATTCGATCAGTCTGATCAATCTAATCAATCTGGTTCAATTAGTTTACTAATGAATAAAATTTTTAAAAAATATTGTTAAAATAATTTTTAAAATTAAAAAATATTTAAATACATAAATATATTTATAATAATTCAAAATAAAAATATTAAAAACTGATCATATTCAAATCAAATCAATTATTAATTCAATTCTTAATTGTACCGATCAATTTTATCTAATTTTTAAAATATTGTCTATAAATACTCAATTTGAAGATGAAAAAAGGTCTACAACTTAACAAAGAAAAAAAAAAAATTACACTTTTCTTTTAAACATAGTTTTTCTTAGTTTAGATTCTATTGATTTCATTTATTTTTTAGTCTATTGTCATTGCTCTATATTTTAAAAAATTAATTTAGTAATTTTTAAGTTATAGTTTCGCTCCTTCCATTTTTATTATAAGTTTTTATACAGATTTTGATCTATGAATCTATCACTTATTATTGAGTTTAGAGCTTCAAGATATGTGTATTTGGCTTTTATTGTAATATACTTTTATTCAATTCAAGTTTTTATGAATTATTTATGAGCTCTCTCAATTTTTCATCACACTTATTATTCATCATTTAGAGTGATTGCTTAGATCTATTGCTTTGCATTTTTATTATTACTTTGAGTTGCTGCTTTTGTATCAATTACTTATGTTCGACTTATAATTATCGTTCATGATAATAGCTAGGGGTAGACATTCAGTTTTTTCGATTTGATTTTTATCATACCAAACTAATCAAATTTTATATCAAATTAATTTTTTGATAAATTAAATTTTATGTTTTTACAAATCAAATTGAATTATATTTATATAAAATTAAATTGATATTATTTATTTAAATACAATTTTATTTTATTTTTAAAATTTTAATTAATTCAATTTAATTTGATTGACTGAATGTCTACTCTCTAATGATAGCTTTGATTTGTTTATCTCAATAGTTCATAGTAGCATCCTTTCATTTAATTATTTTGTTAATTCAATTTATTAGGTTTAAGTTGTGTGCTCCTAGGCTTGTTCATATTAGTAGCCTCATTGACTAACTATTAATTCTATATATTATTCTTGAGTCAATTATACATTGATAGTTTTACGATATCAATTTTATCAATTGAATATGATCCATTGATTTTGTCTTAATTTTCAGATTTTATGCTTCACGTTCTTTATGCTTATTTTGATATGTTATCGCTTGATTTGTTCACCTTTACATATCAAAACTTTTTAAGAATTTATTTCTTCTTTACATCTAGAACTTTGATAAACTAAATAATGAAACTATCGATGTTGATGATAGCATAAGAAAAAGAGTGAAATATCTTCCAACCCCATAAAAGTATATTAAAAAAACTATACATTACTCAATTTTTTCAACGCTCTTTTTACAAACTTAACTTTAGTAGCTTTTCTTTTAAAAAAAGAAAAAAAATTTAAGATCAATACTATAATGTGTTACATAGTATTATATTATAATATAATTTTTAAATATTTAAGTAATAGTTTTATTAGTACATATAATTATTTATCACTTTAGATGATTTTTATTTTTAATAAAATATTATAAATAGTTAATAAATTTTATATAATTTAAAAGTTTTTACAATATTATATAGATATATGTTACTATAGAATTTATATAACTTAAATAGCTAAGTGATACATGAGTTAAAAAAAAAAATTTTATTACCTCATGAAAACTCCAAACTAATATTTTAAAAATTAGATTAAATCGATCAGTCAAATTTATAAAATTAAAAATTATATTAGTGATCAGTTGGTTTGGTCTAGATTATTTTTTATATTTTTAATTATTATAAATATATTTATATATGATTTTTAAAATTATTTTAATAATATTTTTTAAATTTTATTTATTATTAAATTAATTAAATCAAATTGATTAAGTTGGTCAAACTGATCTAATTAAAACTAATTTGCAAACCGTTTGACTAACCCATCCCATTTTGAAAATATTGCTCCAAACTAGAACATGGAGGCAAAGTACAAGCTATAGCTAAGAAATGTGCCAAATATTGAAATTAATAAGAGAGTGAGGAGGAAAGCAAACAAAAGTAATAACTAAAATTCACAAGGCCTAACGCTAAAATATTATTCGAAAAATTCGACCGTTGGGGCCCGTTGCTGACCAGGTAGTAACGGTCGGACGTTCAAAAACTGCCCTCTCGCCCACTTCCCTTTTCTTTGAAAACCGCAAAGCCAAAGCAAGATAACTACAGGAGGCAGGTGAAAGAAACGAACCAGAGCAAACCCCATAATCAGATGGGCTGTGTTTCTTCCAAACTGTTCAAGAAACAACTTCGACAAGAAATCATCATAGTCAAGAATGACGGCGGAGAGTGCGTTGACCATGTTGTCTCTCTCATTTCCACAACCTACGGTGCTCTCAAACTAGACGTCAACGAAAAACGACAACTACAACAGCAGCAGAAACAGGAAGAACCCATTAAGGAAATAATAGAGGAGAGCAAGAAATTGCAGCAGAGATCGCCTCCAAGAGAAGAGCTTGAAGTTGTTAATGCTTGGGAGCTGATGGAGGATCTTGAAGAAGGAGTGCCTGTTTCAAATCAGACAAAAAAGAGCCCGAAATCGAAGGATTTGCTTCGCGGATTTAATGAAATAGATGTCAGGAGTCCATTGAAGTTCTTGAATCAGATTGGGTCACCACGAAAAGCCAAGACATATGGTGGAAAAGAAAATAAGGTAAAAAGAATGTCTGATTCTAGTCCTAGACCAGTTCTGAAACCCAACAATTACTCGGGGAAATCGAGTAAGGCCGTACAGAGATTGAGTTATCCAGTCAAAGAGTCTCCGGTCAAGGTGAAAACAGATAGTGCTAGTAGTGAAAATTCTGAGGTTTCTTCAAAGAGAAGGAGTTTTAGTCCTTTATTTGATCCAGAGCTTGTTGCATTATATGAAAGAGAGTTATGTGAAGACGAGGGGCAAATCAAGAGAATCATTTCGCTTACACCAACAAGCCTAAAGTTCAAGAAGAACTCAAGAGAATCGGAGCCTATTTTAGAGTCTTTTGAGCAAAAGTGCCCACCTGGTGGGGGTAATGCAGTTGTGATTTACACTACCACATTGCGAGGAATCAGAAAAACTTTTGAGGATTGTAACATTGTGAGGTCGATTATCAAGTCACATCATATTCATATGCTCGAGAGAGATATTTCAATGGATTCGGGTTTCAAGGAGGAGCTAAGAGGACTATTGGGTACCAAGGAAGTGAAAGTTCCACTTGTGTTTGTTAAAGGGAGGTTGGTTGGTGGAACTGATCAAGTGGTGAAGTTAGAGGAAGATGGAAAATTGGGGCTTTTGTTTGATGGGATACCTAAAGTGATCGCTGGAGGTTGCACAGGATGTGCAGGGGTAAGATTTGTAATGTGTATGGAGTGTAATGGAAGCTGCAAGGTCTTGGATGACGAGCAGAAGAAGATGGTCAAATGTGGAGAGTGCAATGAGAATGGGTTGATACAATGCCCCATATGCTGCTAATTTAACCTCTCTTTTTTTGACCTTCTTATTTAACCTTTTGAATTGGTATTGAGATTCTTGTATGGATTATCATTCTTGATTGGTTTTGATTCCTATATGAGAGGAATGGACAGAAAATGATTTGTTAATGACAGTGTCCGCCTTACATTTATAGAGGCCCTAAGCAAAAAAAAAGTCTCTATTAATGAGAATTGAGAAGAATTTTTTTTAAATGCTCTTTCATAGAACGAACCCTTTTTTAGTTAAAAAAAGTCATTTTTTACTAAAAGAAAAAAATTGATCAATCTTTTTAACAATTTAGACATGTTCATCTAAGCAAAATATTAATTTGAGCCCATTTTTAACTATTTCTTTTATAATTTTTTAAAACAATTAGGGCCCTAGGCCAAGACCTAGGGCCGGGCCTAGTTAATGATGTTATTTTTCTGTTCTGATCATATTGGAATTGAGGTTCTAAAGTGGGTTTAGGCCTCAATTTAATTCTACAGCTTGTAATTCAGGATACTATGTTAGTTTGATATGTTAATGTAATTTGAATTTGATTGGAACTACTTTTGGCAGAATGGAAGGCATATTTAGAGAGTTTGCTTGTTTGCTGACACAAGCAAAAATATTCTTCTGATATCTAGCAGGTAAATTACTCTATGCCAAATGACTAGTTTTTCTAATAGATTGGTAAAATAAACATAATTAAGGCCCATATCAAAATTAACCAGAGTTTCATAGCCAGTGGGTAAGGAATTTTGATTTGGGACTTTTCAATAAAAAAACATTAGGAAATACAGAACAAAAAATTGCCTACCCTTTTATCCGATAAAACTGGTTAACAACTTGTTTTATGATATATTGACATGTGAATAACAATATGCTTGAGGTTGCAAAAAGTTTTCATATAGTTATTTTCCAGACAATAAAACCACGATAAAAATCAACTTATTGTAGCAGTACTAGTAGATGGTTTTTGAGAAGGCAAGATGCATACATAGGCTTCAAGTTAAGCTTCTTTTTAGTATAGATTTCAATAGACTCGGATCATATTAGAATTTCTCTACAACTTGACGAAATATTGAAAAATGACAAATATACATGTATATACACTCAACTTGTTTCCACTATTCAGACTTGAAATACACCAAGTGATATTTTTTAGACCCAACATTTTTTTTTTCTAAAAGAAGAATACTTCAAGCAATCATAAGAGCAAAAGGAGTCCTAACAATATGTCCATAACCATCCGCCCATGTTATACTCCCAAATATATTGGTCTTTGACTGGGCATTTATGTTGTAGAAAGTAACAAAGTAATCTACAGACTCCGATGGTGATGTAAAATAAAGATCTGTTGGCTCAACTTTAACACTAACACTAGAAGGGAAAGAAAGAAAGGCTTGATAATGATTGCCTGAATCACCAAGCCAAGTAACTGTTCGCTGAACCGTTACGGGCTCATATCTCAAGTCTTTTATTGCAATAGAAGGATAATTGAGATTATAAGCAGGGAATCGCTGATTTGAACATGCTACGTATAAATCGCCCATTTGAAATGAGAGATCGTCTGCTTGAGTGCATAGGAAATCAATAACGTGATCAAACCTCATGTCATATACCAATCCTGGGCGAAAAATAAGATCTGGCACTACATGCCCGGACCCATAATCGAAAGGTGTCGCTACATCTGTTCCTGACAGTGTATAGTTTCCAGTATTGTCCAACCATGTAGCTGTACATAGCAAGAATGGGAAAATATCAGCAAGAAAAATGTTCACGAACTAGATTTAAAAGAAAAAAAGCTAGTCACAGTAAACAAGAACCTGTTGTCATCAATGCAGACTTTAACATAGCAGGGCTCCAACGTCTGCCGCCCTCGAAAGAACCGATTAAAACCGCAACTATACCAGCAATATGCGGACAAGCCATCGAAGTTCCTGAAGCATACCCAACTGCAATATCATGCTCAATTATCGGAGGTGGGCGCGTTATTGGTTGGTTAGTTGGTGGTGGGTAGTTGTGAGGCCAAGCAGCAATGATACTTTCTCCTGGGGCTGCAATATCAGGCTACACCAATAATTTGCATTTGCATCAGTTGGTTATTCAATAATTTAGGAATATAAATCCATAAATGAAATCATAATGGAAAATGAACACTACCTTGATGATTTCAGGTGTTAATGGATTAGGTCCTTTACTGGAAAAAGATGCCACATTTGGTGCTCGACTATTGCGTATAGCCATCCTTGACAACAAAATGGCAGCAGCTGGTAGCAAACGTCTTTGTTGATAGAGATGAAAGTTAATTAAGTAATTAATCACCATTAACCATCTTGAGCAAGAAAGAATGTTAATTAACTTCTTACCTGTTGTAGCAATCCTTCATGTATTCTAGTAAGCTCAGAAACTTACTATATTCAATTACAGATGTTGATACAGCAGATGAATATGACAATTTTCCATCTTCAACTTCATTCACCCAGTCAACAAGTATCATTCCAACTCCTCCTGCTTGCCTTACCACCTGTGATTTCCCTGCTATAACATCTCCCAGTGTCTCTTTTTTATCCATAAAGCACACAACAATCTTTCCCGAAACTTTGGAAGCATTCAGACTTGCATTATTTGGATAACAATAACTAGCCCAAAAAAAGAAAAAATCATGTAAAATAGCTGTTATATAACAATGTATGCTTGAAATTTAATATATAGACTGAAATCCACCTATCTGGTGTTTCTAAGTCGGCTGCCAATATAACTTCTAGGAATCCAAGATCATTGATATTGTACCCATAACCCTGCATATAACATTTTAATGATATATATATATATATATATAGTAGATAAAGGAATTAGTTTTTAGCTTCCTAATCAACAATCTTTCGTTAGCTAATGCAACAAAAGGTGTATGACGAACTTTCACTTACCCTCAAAATCATTCCGTTCCCAAGTTTAATATCAGTATACATATCTCGATCCGTAGAAGTAGCTGCAACAGTAAGCATCCAAGGTGCAGTATTGCCAACAGTATATTGGCCGTTTTCTCCATCATTACCAGCAGAAGCAACAGTAAGAATTCCATACTCATAAGCATGAAAAGATCCAATAGAAAAGGGATCATTAAAGTAAGAATTGAGTTCAGGAGAACCAAGAGACATGGTTATAAGGTGGACTCCATCAAAAACTGCATCATCAAAAGCAGCTATAACATCTGAACCCTCACAAAGATTATGCCAACAACATTTGTAAACAGCAATACGAGCGTCAGGCGCTCCGCCCTTAAGTGTCGGGTAAGCTTCATTTATAAACGATGCAAGTCTTACGTCTCTCCCTAGTGCTATCGAAGCTGTGTGGGTGCCATGGCCATAATCATCCCGAGGCGAAAAATATACAGACGCATCATTCAGCAGCGGGGCAATAGTAAGACTATGCCCAGTTGGATAGAAACGAGCAACTACCATTTTGCTGCAAAGAAGTAACAAAAAAATTAGTGAAAACATTAATTGCAATTCTGAATTTGTCTACAAAATTATGTTATTATTACTCACCCATTGCAAGGAGCTCCAGTGCCATCTCCTGGATCGCAGTGAATCTGAAATATATTATTTAACCCCTCTGGACTAAAATTTTCTAACTCAGGCAAGATACCTGGAAAACAACAAAAGGATCAAGTTAAATAAATGGTGATATAGACTATGAACTTTGTAAAATGACGTGGGAATAGAACACTTACCGCTGTCTAGATGGCCAACAATAACAGTACTAAGTGGATTTTCACGGAATGCACTGAAACTACCTTTTGAATCTGAAAGTATACTGTTTTCTACCTGTTCTAAAAGAAAGTCCCATGATCTTATTGTTTGAAGTTTATATGTTTTACTTTCAAATACCGAAACCACAGAATCATGCCCTGAAATACAATTAGAAAAACAGAAATGTTGGTATAATTCCAATACATGCAGCTAAAACCTCTGAACTACAAAAAATCGCTTACGTCTTATCTTATTAGCTTCCTTAGGTGTAAGGAAGGCCGAGAAACCCCTTAAGCTTTTGTGGTAGTGGTAAACAACTTTGCTTTTGGCATGTTCCACACTACAATAATCATATATTAGTTCAACAAATATCTGGGCTTGTTCAATCATATATGATAAACAAAAAAAAAAAAAAAATCATATATGACTCGATTAGTTTGGCTTCGACTGGCCTGAAGACGACCCTATTATATCTTCGAATAAAAAATTCTGTATTTACCTGCAACCCGTATGCGACGCGAGCAGTTCATGGTTAGCATTGATCACAGACTCAGAATCTGAAAACGAACGACGGCTCCCCATATACACAATGTAATGCTACAATAAAAAGGATCAATTGTTAAACAAAGAAAATAGACCCAAAAAAAAATGAAGAATACACAATAAAATATGCAGTGCAAACCTTGTGCTTATTAGTGTATCCATGAATAGATGAATAATTGAATGGTAAGTGCTGCTGACTAAAAGCAACAAGAATGATAGATGAAAATAAAAGAGTGCATAAATAAAGATAAGCCATTGTTGTATTGTTAACAGTCATTGAAGAGATCACATTAACTGCAGTGTTATTTATATAGAAAAAGTGTAAATGAGATGAAGATATATATATATTTTTTTTGTCTTCAATTTGAAGCATATCTTAATAATCTTTTTCTGGTTTAGAAGGAGTCATCAAATCATTCTAACCATATCTAAATTTCAAACTCTATCATCTTGGGGAAGATTAAAACCGTTAAGAGAAAAAAACTATTATTTAGCATGTCACTCCAAGTGAACCGGTGGGCTGGTTCACAGTTTAACCAATTGATTAATAATAAATAAATTTTAAAAATATTAAAAATATTATTTTAAAATTTGAAAAATATTGAAAATATATAAATTTAATTATAATAAAAATAAAAAATAATGTTAAAACCAATTTGGTTCAAACTTAATTGGGCATTGGTTCAGTTTTCAGTTTTATCTGTCCGATCAACCAATTTTATTTAATTTTCAAAACATTGCGTCACTATTGAGAAAAAGCTCATATTGGAGTGATTAAATCCAGAAATAATGATGATGAGTAATTTAGTTTAACGTCCAAAATTGATCACAATTATAATCATGTTTCTATTAGGTCAATATATCACCGCCACAGACATAAATAAAATAATAGTTTAATAGTCATTCTAAAAATAAAAAATAAAAATTTATGTTCAATTTTTATGATAGAAATGAAAAGAAAGACAACAAAAAAGAATATTTATTAATTAAAAATTAAAATTTTGAACAAAAATAATAGCACTAAGTTGTAGAGACGAATCTCTTTACATGAAGGAGAATATGAACTGAATAGCATAAAAGAATGTATTATTTATTTAAAAACAAATTCAATATATATATATATATATATATATATATATATATATATATATATATATATATATTAATAAATGTGTGGGTTGGGTTTATTAAGAGAGG
>CATIWR010220740.1:0-13413 GCA_949677035.1 Omphalea diandra
TAAAAAATTGAGGGTGTGTTTTTTTTTGTATATATTATATATATATATATATATATATATATATATATATATATATATATATATATATATATATATATACATGATTCATCTAAAATTATAGGTATTTCATGAAGCTTAATGCACTTTCTATCTCGAAAAACTCTATAGTGGGATATAAGGGTTACTTGATAGGAGTAAGGATAATATATCTCGAGAGGGAATATTAAACAATTTTAGGAAAAATCTCAACTTATGAAAATAATAAGTTATCTTAGTTGAGTTTAATTAATTGAAATCCATTGGAGTGGTTAGGTGGATCAACACTCTTTAGGTTGATTGTTGCAACTTTATTATTGCTTCCTTTTTATTTACTTTTAGTTTTAAATTTCCTTACTTATTTAACTTTTAGTTTTAAATTTCCTTACTTATTTATTTTTGAATTTTCATAGTTTAATTACTCTCTCAAATTTGATTGTCCAACTAATCAAAGGTTAACTATAGTTTTAGTACTTATTTTATTAAATCTTCATGGGATCAATATATTTTTACTACTTGATAACTAATGCATTTGTTAGGCATATTCAATTCCAGCTATCACTTATTCCAATAAGGAAAAAAGCCATTTCAGCCATTATATAAAGGAACTCACCAAGTATCTCTCACACTTTACATTTTCTCACTTCATATTCCTCTATTAGATAATTAACTTAAGTATCGAAATGAGCTTTTGACAACTAGTCCGATTCCCTTCTCACTTATGTTGTCTTATAGGAGCCAAACCAAAAGCATTCATGTAAGCGCCTTGAGTTTCAAAAATTTTTATGCTTGAACGAGTGAAATCTTGCTTACAACTTTATTTATTTATTGACCAATATGGGATCAAAAGGACAAGGGTCGTTACATTGGAAATGACCCCAAACATGGCACGAGTTTGGATCAATGTGGAATCCCATAGGCCTTGCATGAGTTCAAAGCCTTAAGCCTAAGTAGGTGGTCATCGAGGGACTAAAAAGTAGGATAATATATGGCATAGGGATTTTAGAATGCATTATCACCCATCCATTTTAACACAATCATTCATAATCATGTAGGATGATAATTAAGACCAAACTTGTGGTCTAACTCAAGTAAAAACATCTACACCCAAGGAAAGAGAATAAGTTAGTGACTAACAAAAAGAAAGTGAGTAAAAGAAACTAAAAGGAAAATAAGTAAGGCCCATAGTAATTAGCTTACCACATCCCCAAAGTTAAAGTCCCTAAAAATACATCTAAGTTTATAACATCACATTCCTTTACCACATGGACAATAATGAACATTAATAAGCATGAGTATCATGGAGAATAAAAATTGTAAACATGCCATGGAAATCCTAATGGAGGATCTTCAATGGCCTAGGCTAAATCATCACAAAAGGAGGTCATGGGATTAATGAATCCTCCCTTTCATTACTCACTAAGAGCTAGGCAATCATAAGTACTGCTAACCATAAAAAAGGTTAGAATGCATCTAAACAAATGAGAAGGTATAAGGATAAAACATGTATTAATAGTACTTAAAAATACATAACTAAAAAATGTAAACAAGCATAGAATGATTCTCAAGGTCTTAGGTGTGACTAATCAAACGAGGATCAAAATAGAATCTTAACCATCACACTAAATAACAAATAAAGGAACATGAAGCATTGTATGAAAAAAAGTTGTGAAATCACTTTAAAAAATGCTTTCAAGTTTCATTTTTTTTTATATGAATAAGGATATTAGGATGTTGAGCCTCCCCCTATTCTACTGCTAGAATATTAAAAAATCATTGAAAAAGGTGAAATTTTGATACGGAAAGAAATCATTTTTTGTAAAAATTGTCTACCAGTCAAAATGGCCTGCACAACCTATACATATGGCAGTATAACTTACAGATAAGGCAATACAACCCTTATTTCTTAGTTTTTAAAAATAGAGAAAGAAACAAAGAGGAAGAAGTAAGGGGGGAGTAAGGGGATTCCTAGATGCCTGTGTGTGTTTTTATGCCCTCAGAGGCTCAACTCTAATACTTTCCTCCAAAATACTTAGGGAATGTATAATGATTAGGAGATTAGGTCTACTTCTACCTTAAAGTGAGTTAGGGTTTAGGATTTATGTGTTTAAAGGATGTTTGAGAGTGAATTTTAGTAGAGTTTTATTAAGGTTTTTCAAGCCTCCCCCTTTCTTCAAATAGGAGGGTATTTTTAGGTAAGGGATGAGTGCACCAAGCATTAAAATGGTTTGACATAAACCATGGACACATCCAATCACAAAGAGGGAGATAAACCTCCTAAAATTAGGGTTTGCACATGGGTTGTACCATTAGGAAAGTGTTGTACATCTATCTATTAAGGTTATATAGCTCTAAAGTTTAAAGGGGGACCAGTTCTAGAATGTTATGTAGACTAGGGTTTCAGGATGTGTTGTACAACCCTCTATTAGGTTGTACAACAAAGCTTGGTGGGTTGTACAACCCTGCTTGGTGGGTTGTACAACCCTGCTTGATGGGTTATACTGCTCATCAATCCAAGCAAGAAGTTTTAGGCTTTTTTTAAATTTAGTCTTGGGCTTAATTTTGGGCTTCTCAAAGGCTTCCTAACGCTTTTTATCTCCTTTTTTGGCAATTACCTTTCTATTATAGGGAATAAATTTGGTGAGTTTTATCATCAGGCTTTATATCCAGAAGTTCAGAATTTGATGCGTACAGTTTGCCCTTACTTTATGGGACTTGGAAAACAACATTTGAGAAATAACTATTTGAATAAGTCTCGATAAAGCAAAGTAAGGAATGAACATATCAGTAGGGATACCCAAGGATACAAGCCTTTAGTAGCTTCTTGAGGAGGTACTAAAGTTATTCTAACAGCATTCTAGTAGGTACTAGGGGTTTTTGTATACTTTTAACAACTCTCTACTAGGTGTTAAGATGGCTCTGACAGTTCTCTAGTAGGTACCAAGTGGCTTTGGTAGTTCTCTAGCAAGTTCCAGGTTTCTGTTTATGGCCATTGGCTTATTGCATTGCCTTTGGATCTCTTCTTAGCAAGTGCTTTAGTCCTCTTAACTGATGATTCTAGCTTAGGGATGTCCCCTTGGTGGTTCTTGTGTCACCTAGGCCCTTTTAACAATTATAAGACTAAATTCATATCCTTGCAGCCATTCTGGCTATCCCAAGGGTTTGTTCTTTTCTTAAGGTAATGGGCTTGGGCCCAGATGTTGTAGGAAGTGCTTCTTTGGGTTTTAACATTTTTGGGAGAAAGTATTTCCTCTTTCAAATATTGATGTGGCCACGAAGGGGGCAAGTTTTTCATTGAAAGGTATCTTGGTTGCCTAACTTAAATCAAGAAGTTTGAGGTGTTCGATAGGTGTTCTAGAAGAAATAAGGGCATTTTAGTAAATTATCCATTCTAGGGCTCTTTGGGAAGTTAAGAGTATTTTGATAATTTTGGTGCTCTAGGTCTCTTTTAGAAGTTAGAGGTATTTTAGAAATTTTTGGGCGATTAGGCTTGAAGAGTTAAAAGTTCATATGGGCTATGAGAGAAGTTAGGCTTATAGGGCCTATGATGGGTACAGCCTAGTGCATGACTGTACAGACCATAGGTTTATACAAATTAGCTAGGGCTATACAACCCTAGTCCACTATATAAACCTCTTTGAAAATGGCCTTCTTCATTTGTGTTATTCCTCCTCTCTCTTCCTTTTCTCTTTCAAAACCCTGAACTTAGTTCTTAGGCTCCCTTAGCTTTTCGGGCAATTACCATGGTCGAGTACCTCGATGATGAGATGTTCAATATCCAGGAGGAATTTTCTGGTGAGGACCTTATAACCTTGTACACTTTGGAGCAGTTGTGATCCCAGTAGGGGCTCATATGGATAAGCCCATTTAACAGTGAGATTACAAAGATGGTTCCAAACCGAGCTTTCCTTCAGATGGCGACACACCAACGGTCTATAATCTATATTATCACCTCGCAGGAGCCGCCTCAGGAGTGGTAGATCTTCTTTTCCCTTTTCTTTTAATTTATTTTATTTTCTGACTATCTCACCATTGTAAATGTTAGGTGTTGCCCTATAATTTTCCTTTTTGTCTCCGAATATTAGGTTAACTTATAAAATATTTAAAGATAATTTCTAGGACCTCATCCTTTATTTTTAGTGAAATTTATTCTCTATCTATCAGTCTAGTCTATTACCTCGATTTGTGTTTACTTCAGACTTTATTTTGCGACGTGTATAAAGAAAAACCATAATTAATTTATATAGTAATTTATGAGCAATTATGGTACAAACTTGAATAAGTAATTCATCCATTCTTATGAATTTGCCAATTTATGATGCTTTGTTTGTGAACATTGGAGATTTTTTTTAAGGAAACTATTTTCATAACTTTCTCAAAACCCACAATTAACCCTAATGACTTGGACTTGTTGTTTCTTTGCTGCTAAATTCAAATCTCTCTGATTTTCAGTTTTTTGATCTAAATTTGTGTAGAAAATATATACATATAGGTATTTTCCATTCTTTATTTTGCTTTTCATTTCTCTTCTTTTTTTTGTAGGGGATTGTTGCCTTTTAGAAGGGTCTGTGGATCTTGCTGGAAAGTGGGTTCAGACACTGCATCCTCAAGTCCTAGCTCATCTGAAGGGGGCAGAGATTTAGACCTTCTTGTAGATGCTACTAGACGAGATGCTAAAGGTCGACTTGATGATGACACACATAATATTGGAGCGGTGGATGGACATGACTCACACATTCCATCTAACCTTAATCGACAAGGTGACGATCACACCTAGCGACTTCACCTTTCAGATCGAGTTGTGATTCATCGGTATTCCTTTATCCATAAAATTTTGGTATGCATGAGCTTATGCTTTAAAGGGACTATTTACTGAGGGTCCTTGGTTACGTTCCCCTGCTCAAAGGGAGCAAGATTGTGGTGAGGTCTAGCATACAGACCGATGCACCCTAAGTCATCGATGACAACTCTAACGAGGTGGTTGACTAACACATGAATTATTTCCTACTATATGCCTAACCAGGTATTTTATTCTTAAGCACCTTTGACATGGTTGAGCTCTATTTAGTGTCGGTGATGGAGGATCTGGGTATACCGCTTTAACTAGGTGTCCATGGCATTAGCATACCTTTATAGATATCTTGATTAGTACTCCCAAGGAATAACATACATGGTGCATGGAGGGTTTTCATTATAAGTATCTCTCAATTCCTTTTTTTGTGCTTGAGTTCTATTTGATTGCTTTGAGACTTATGTTATCTTTATTAACAGGCATGGGGCATTAAGCTAGGCTTACTGGAGGGGCTAAACCCTGAGGATGATATAGATGGCGGCTACCCTCGCTTCTCATAGTGGAGTATCGTGTCTTATGCAGAGTCCTTTATCATTGCTAGGTATGCTTGCCTGAACACGATTACTCTAGACCAAGTACTTCTCCCTACATAGATAAAATTATGTGAGTTATGATTATTTATCTTTTATTACCTGGTTTTACACTTTAAGTAGTTTTTCATCTTTATTGTAGCTACGCCTCGACTGGAGGGGTCCTATGGAGATGTGGCCTTTAGAGGTGGTAGAGGTAGATGCCATCTCTTACTATTGTCATATGATGATAGGGCCTTCCATTTAGGAATGGTACTTAAAAAAATGCGCCTTTCATTGGCACGATGGCCTAGATGAGTGACCTGTCCCACAATGCTCATCTTCGAGCCTATTTTGGATGAGGGAGCTGTAGGGTATGGAGCTCACCACAACATTGCGCTACTTGCCAAGGGAGCAGCTATCCTCTGCCAGTACTCCTAACAAGTATTAGATGGTTGTAGCACTCGTAAGGAGTCTTCCTCTATTAGAGGTGGCTATTTGGGTGTTCCCTTGACACACACATGATATGGGGATCATTCTACAGTGCAGGATCTGGGGCATCACTGCACAGGTTGCTTGAAGGTTTATCACTCTTGCTTATGTGTCTAGCACCACTACTGTTCGAAGTCACAAATGGGCCCGTAAATTGGCTTCGAGAGGCACGAGCCTATAGTGATAGGTGACTTAGCTTCCATGCCAGAAAACCTGGTAGAGTCTTGCATGGATTCATTGACTAGATCAATGATGTCACTATGGTTCGCCTAGTCTGCCTATACATTTAAGTAAGTCGAGACCACCAATGTGTATAATTTTTTCTCTATTTCATTATATCTCGATTAAGATGTAAGTTTTATTATTGAAGTGTTTCTTTTTTCTTTTCATAGATCCCCATGTCAAGGTTGAGGCAATGGTTGATCTGATTATTGCCTTATAAAGGGTTGTGATGTAGTAAACGCACTTTGTGCAGATTAGTAAGAGAAAGAAAAACAATGTTTGGATGCATGGTTGTGATTGGTGTTTTGCGTGGGCAAAAGGAAGGCTCTCCCAAGCTCTAGAGCCAAGATTCAAGGAGCTAACCATGCCTACATTTACAACAAAAACATGGTCATTCTCATAAAAAATTTTCTACTCCTACTCATCATACATGTTAATGCATGCATTCACATGACCAAGGTATGAGAAGGCCTCCTACTCATACTAAATTTGTGCATAGGAGAAAGACTTCCAAGTCTAAGCTCCAATGCCATTATTGCATGAGATTTGGACATATTAATATTCATTGTTATATTAGGAAGGCTCATCTCAAATTAGAGGACCCTTCATCTTCTAACCCCCAATGACCCAAGTATGCTTGAGTACTTAAGAAAAGCTAACTTACTATTGTTATGTAGGGGATTGTGGCAACCACCAAATCAAGCAATTGGCATATGGATAGCAGATGCTCCAAGCACATGACTCGAAATAGAATGCTATTTACAACATTAAAAGAAAAAGAAGGTGGAGATGTCACATTTGGTAACAATGCCAAAGGTAAGGTAATTGGCATTGGAACCATTGGTAAGAATGGATGTTCTTTAATTGATAATTTTCTTTTAGTTAGTGGCTTACAACACAATTTGTTAAGTGTAAGTCAATTATATGATAAAGGTAACAAAATCACCTTTGATCCGAAGGAATGTCGAGTCACCACTTTAGTGGATGATGAGGTTATTTTCAAGGGTGAAAGGAAAGGTAATACCTACTCAATTGACTTAGACAATTTGGCTAACCAATTTTTTAAGTGTCTTATAACTTTAGCAATAAAGCTTGGTTATGGCATAGAAGGCTTGGACATGCAAGCATGGATCTTTTGCACTGCCTATCCAAAGGAAAGTTGGTGGAAGGGCTTCCCAAGCTAAATTTCTCCAAAGACAACACATGTGGTCCATGCCAAATAAGGAAGTAACACCATACCTCTCACAAAGCCAAAAATGTTGTAAGTACATTTAGACCACTTCAACTTATCCATATGGATTTGATAAGACCTACTAGAAGTGTCAGCTTAGGTGGAAAATACTATGCACTAGTCCTTGTAGATGACTACTCTAGGTTCACTTGTGTATCTTTTCTAGCTTATAAGAATGATTCATTTGATGCTTTTAAAAGCTTTGTAAAAAGGGTTCAAAATGAAAAGGTTACTTCATATCTTCTATTAGAAGTGACCATGGAAAGGAATTTCAAAATGAGTCATTTGAAAATTATTGTTTGGAGAATGAAGTTTTTCATAATTTTTCAACTCCTAGAACACCACAACAAAATGGTGTTGTATAGAGGAAAAATAGAACATTAGTAGAAATGGCTAGAACAATGCTCAATGAGTATTTCTTACCAAATTACTTTTAGATCAAAGCCATTAATACCTCATGTTATATTGCAAATAGAGTTTTCAAAAACCCATTCTCAATAAAACCCAAGATTTCATACCTAAGAGTATTTGGATGTAAGTGTTATATTTTGAACACCAAGGATAATCTTGGGAAATTTGATTCTAAAACCAATGAAGGTATCTTCTTGGGATATTCCACCTCTAGCAAAGCATATAAAGTCTTTAACAAAAGTACAATGGCAGTTGAAGAATATATGAATGTTGTTTTTGATGAGTCTAGTAAACTTGATCTTGGGAAAGGTATTTTTATTGATGATCTTGTAGGTAATCTTGAAAAGCTAGAAATAGATGACTCTACAAGAAGAGATGATAAAGACAAAGAAGGAGGTGAATCATCAAGAATAGATGATGAACCACAACATCAATAAGAAGATGCGACAAGACAAGATCTACCCAAAGATTGGAGATTTTTCAAGTATCACCCTAAAGACTTGATCATTGGTGATACTTCTAAGGGTGTAAATACTCGATCTCAAGTGAATTCTTTAGATAATAATCTTGCATTTGTTTCTCAACTTGAGCCAAAGTCAATTGATGAGGCTTTTGATGATGAGAGTTGGGTACTTGCTATGCAAGAAGAACTCAACCAATTTGAGAGACAAGGTATAGGAACTTATCCCTAGGCCTAAAGAACACCCAATTATAGGTTGTAAGTAGGTGTTTAGGAACAAGTTAGATGGGCAAGGTTTCATTACTAGAAACAAAGCTAGATTGATTGCTAAGGGATACAACCAAGAGGAAGGCATAGATTATGATGAAACCTTTGCCCCCGTAGCAAGATTAGAGGCCATTAGGATTCTTTAGTATTTGCATGTCATATAAATTTTAAACTTTTTCAAATGGATGTGAAAAGTGCCTTTTTAAATGGCATCATTGAGGAGGAAGTCTATGTTGAACAACCTTTCGATTTTAAGTCATATTATTTTTCAAACCATGTTTTCAAATTCAACAAAGCCTCATATGAATTGAAACAAGCTCCAAGAGCTTAGCATGAAAGGCTTAGTTCATTTCTCTTGAAAAATGATTTTGAGAAAGAAAAGGTGGACACCACACTTTTTGTCAAAAAGCACAAGCATGATACATTAATCGTTCAAATCTATGTTGATGATATTATCTTTGGTGCTACTAATGAATCCCTTTGTGAGGATTTTGCTAAGTGTATGATTAGGGAATTTAAAATGAGCATGATGGGAGAGCTCAAGTTTTTTCTCGGTCTACAAATCAAGCAGTCCAAAGAAGGGATCTTCATCAACTAAGCCAAGTATACAAAGGAGATGCTAAAGAAATTTGACATGGATGGTTGTAAGGTAGCTAAAACTTCAATGAGCGTTCCATCAAGCTAGATAAGGATGAACCGGGTAAGACAGTAGATGAAAGGAGATATCAAGGTATAATCGGTTCTCTACTTTATCTTACTGCTTTTAGGCCGAATATCATATTTAGTGTTTGCATGTGTGCTAGGTTCCAATCCTCTCATAGAGAGTCTCATTTGAATGCTGTTAAAAGGATCTTTAAGTATTTGCATGGCACAATACACTTAGGACTATGGTATCCTAGGAATTCCTCATTTAGTCTCATAGGGCATTCAGATGCAGATTATGTTGGTAGCTTATTAGATAGAAAAAGCACCTCCGAAACTTTTCAATTCATAGGTGAATGCCTAGTTTCTTGGTTTAGTAAAAAGCAAGTATCGGTTGCCTTATCCACCGCAGAAGCCGAGTATGTGGCAGCAGGTTGTTGTTGCACCCAAGTTCTTTAGATGAACAATAATTGAAGGATTTTGGCAAAGTAATTGATCACATTCCCATTAAATATGATAACACAAGTGTTATTAATATCTCTAAGAATCCTATCCAACACTCTCGGAGTAAGCACATAGACATTAGACATCATTTTCTTAGAGATCATGTGCAAAAAGGTGATGTTGTGTTGGAATTTATTGACACAAATCATCAACTTGCAGATATTTTCACCAAACCTCCAAATGAAGAAAGGATAAACTTCATTAAGAGAGAATTAGGAGTGCTTGATGGAAGCTTCCTAAAGTGAAAATTCTTGATCTTGTGTGATACTACTTTGAATATTGGTATTTGTTGATTTCTGATATTAATGTATGTATTTTCCTGTAGATTACAATTTTTCATTTTTCTAAAATTGGTTTTTCAATTTTTATCCTTGTTGACTCATAATTCGCGGTTGCTATTCTTCCTTCACAGTCGCAAATTACAAGTCAATTTCACTCAACTGTCAAATGTCAATTTGCGATCGCAAACTTTTCACTCCACCACGAATTTTGATCAGTTTTTAAAAAATTTTACCATTAAGGCGCATATTCTCGAGGAAAATTTGTCCGTTACTAACATTTTTTGAAATTTGCGATCGTGACTCATGGATTTGCAGACACGAATTAGAGTAACCGCCTAGGCAATTAAGTGATTTGACTGCCAACCGTTTCCTCTCTTCATTCAATCCATTTCTAGTCATTTTCACACCCCTTCAAAGGCTATAAATAACCCCTTCAACAATACTTTCATCACTTCACTTCCAAACATTAACTTTTTCTCTCAAATCTCTTTAAATCATCAAGCTCTCTTCCTCTCTTGCTATGGCTCCAAAGAAGTTCTCCAAGGCAGACAAGGGCAAGGCAGTGGCTCAACCCTCTGCACCTCCTGCCCTCCATCTCATGGAGGGAATTACCAAGGAAGGAAAAGATAGATTCAAGGCAAACTCTTCCAAAGTCATTCTCCCAAACAAGATGCCATTAACCTTCGTGTTGGAAACCTTAGGCATCAACGTAAAAATTAGAGCCTTTCTCTCCAACTTGGGCTGGAACGAGTTCATCTTCTGAGATGAACCCAGTTACGAAGAGGTTGTATAAGAATTTATGTGCACTGTATAATTGAGTCGCAAAGCCAATTCAAGAGTTGGACAATACGGGTTAGTGTCCCAAGCCTTTGGCGATCCTTTTTACTTTACCTTTGACCAATTATCTTCTCTTTTTAACTTGCAAGTCGGAGAACACATTCCCTTCATCATCTTCATACTTGACGTTATCCACTCCAAATTTTGGTCGGAGGTTTCTATCAAAACCAAACACGACCCCCACTCTTCTTTATCTAAACACATCAAATCCCTACCCCTTTGGATCCTTCATCGCATCATCACCTTTGCTATAAATGCAAAAGTTGATGGTAACAAGAAAGTGCCTCAAAAAGACTTGGCATTCTTATTTTGCCTTGTAAAAAACAAACCGATCCAAATTGGCCGATACCTTGTGGATCAATTGATCCACATGAGCATAAAACCAAAAAGCTAATTTCTCTTGCCCTCCCACATTATAGCCATCTATCGATTTGTTAGAGCACTTGATGAGGAAAAAGAGAAATTCCATCTCAAAACTTTCTAGACCTCACTTACCTTATAAATGCTAAGGCTATTCATCTAGATACATATATTTATACCCCTAGTGCAATAGGAGCAAAAAAGATGGAAACCTCACAACCTTCAAAGAGAAAGAGGCTTCAAATTGAAAAAGGCATACAAGTCCCTTCTCCTCAACCAAAAACTAAAACGAAGTTGTCTCTTGCCACCATTGATCAAAAGTTAGACAAACTAATGAGGATGATGAAGAGAAGGCTCCTCTTCTTTTCACATCTTCACAGTGATATGGTGGATCTCCAAGAGAAACTAGGAGTTCCTCTTTACCACCTTCCGAACTTCATCATATTTGGAGATACGCAAGATAGAGATGGCAATGAAGATGACGTTAAGGATGGGGATAAAGCCGAGGGAGCAACATGAGCGCAAAAGGAAGCATCTTCTGAAGATGATAATGATTCTCCATTCCTCTAGATTAGGGATCTTTTGTATTTGTTTTCATTTTCTTTATGCGTTTTGTTTAAGAAATATTATGATCCCATAGTTATATAAATAAAAAGTTGTTTCCTTGCAATACATTGTCTTATATGGTTGATGCTTTTTACCTTTATAAAAGTATTCTTCTTTTACTCCTTATGTATGCTTATAATTATTTTTCATTTCCCTCTTACACTCACTTTTTTATCGTGCCAAAGGGGGAGAGATAGTAAGTATTTTAGCTTAAAAGGGAATATTAACTTGAAAATTATAGCATATGTTAAGGGGGAGCATCATACTTAGCTTTTTAGAAATTTCACTTTGATTGATTGAATGCCAAACTTAGAAGTTTGATCTTAAGCATTCATTCATGTTACACTCCAACTTCACATTTTTGTATTATTTTTTCACTTAGGATCAATCTATGTTGTCAAAATCAAAAAAGGGGAGATTGTTGGACTAGAGTGGTTAACCTTAAGTCTTGGACCTCTTTTGATCTTGACAAAGGGGATTGATCAATTGTAATGTTTCAAATTAAGTGTTGTTTTGCAGTTTTTAGTTAGTCTTTACATTGCAAGTTGGATGGAGTTAAAAATCTCCAAAGTAAGCTAGTGCCTCCTAATTCACGATCGCAACTTGATAAATCGCGACCGCGAACTGACCAAAGCTGGTTGACAAATTGGACAAACATATTCACGAGCCACTTCTCTACCGCGACCAATTCAAAAAAAGGAAAGCTAAAGTCACAGACGAATTCGCAATGTGAGTCATGCCTCAGTCGCGATTGCGAATTTTGAAGTAACTCAAGAGGGAATCAAGTCCACAACCACAGCTTGACAAGTGTCCTAGGTAACCGTTGGAAGACAAAAATCGAGATGGGAACTTATTGGTAACAACCGCGAATCATGAAGAAAAAAATGAACATTTTTGGCAGATGAATTCGCGTCCTCAGTCGCGGCCTGTATAAGAAAAATTGCGACCGCTACTTTTGAGAGCAGGTGAAAGGCAACGACTATATTTTCCTAGTGAACTAATGAAAAACTACCACGTGGACTAGCCGTTAGACGCAACTGGGGTTTTCCGTATGGAATTTGGATTTCGCAACCGCTAATGAGTAGTAACGACTATGAATTGAGACTGTCAAACATTTAATGCGAAAATCTATCTAGAACACTTTGAAGATTTTGTACAAGTTTTATTGCAATGTCTCTTTGGTGGGTAAAGGCTATAAATACCTAACCAAACATATGTAAATCCAAGAGAATTCATAACTTTGTAACCAAACTCTTGCAATTTTGCTACTCAATCTTTTCTATTCTTTAAGTCATTGTTGGGTGTGAGCATAAACACTAATTGTAATAGGTTTTAGTGTGAACCTATCAAAACACTAAGAGAGGTTGTTGTGTGAGCCTGTAAAAATACAAGTCTAAAGGTTATTGTGTGAGCCTTAAAACACAAAAGTATAGGTTGTTATGTGAGCCTTGAAAACACAAGTGTAAAAGTTTGGTGTAAGCTTGAAAAACACCTTTGAAAGATAATGGAACACCCAATTTCTAAGAATTATGGAGTGGACGTAGGGTTGTTTATACCCGAACCACTATAAATCTTGTGTTTCTTTTTTACTCATTTCTCTTCTCTCTTTCCTATTTTAATTTTTATACACCAATTTGATCCTCCCTTCTTGGTGCATAGGGCCAACATAATGAATAGGTTCATGTAAGAATGCCTATGAATGT